>CM060398.1:60890031-61000793 GCA_030545235.1 Helianthus tuberosus
TGCATTTGATATCCCTTGTTTCAACAGTAAACCCAATAGCTCTTCCATTTCTTTTTTTTCTTCAACGGTTGATGGAACTTTCTTCCATGCCCAATCCCAAATCCTATTTCCATTGCATTCTTTGTAATGATCTCTTACTTCTGCCCCTTTTTCTTTGGCCAACAAGAAAATTCTTGGAAACCTCTCTTTTAGTGTTACACCTTCAAGAACTATCGAACCAAAATAGTGTGTGTTCACCATTTTTTTACCTCACTAACCATGTTTTTTTATGTTCACCCCATATTTCAAGAATTCTTTTTCTACGCTTACTATAGCCTTCCAAACCCCTGTCAAAGATCTTTTTATTGAAACCATATCACACCCTTTTGGTTTGTGATGTATTGCTTTGATTGTTTTTACCCATAGTTGACCCGGTTTATCCTAATCAAATTTGATACTTGTTCCATTAGTTTACTAATAGAAAAAGAGTTAATTACACAGATGGACCTATGGTTTATAGGTAGTTTCACCTTTAAGTATTAACTTTTTTTAACAGATTTAGGTTTTATAGTTTCAATTTTGTAATACCCTTGGGTACTAACAACAAAATTGGTTAATTTTATCAATATAATGACACTAAAATACCCTTCCATTTTTTTTTTTATCAATGTAGTACCTTTGGGTACTAACACCTAATTTTATTTAAGTTTAAATCAAATTTACAAAATCTATTTATTTATTTATTTATTTTCATCTTTTTTATTATATCTCTTAATTAACATAAAATCTATTTTTTTTTATTTTCATCTTTTTATTTAACATAAAATCTACTAATTACACCAGTATTTTTTTTGTTCATTTACATTTTACTATTTTAAAACTTATACAGTTTCTATATTTATTATGTTGATCACTGAGATATAAAATACATATTAATATAAAATTAATTATATGCACAATTCTGTTCTAAAAAATTAAATACACAGTTGAAAAGTTTACTCGATATATGTTAGTTGAACCCAAAATTGAAAATGAGTAAGGTTTACATTATTTAAAACTAACAGCTTTATACATGTCTATTTTTTTAATTTACATGAAAGATTTTTGTTATTATCTGTCATATCTATCCAAAAATGAAAACGAGTAAGGTTTACATTATTTAAAACGGGTAAGATATTTAATTTACATAAAATTATATAGCTAGTAGAATTTATTTAAAAATCTATTTAAAAAAATACTGGTGTAACTAGTAGATTTTATGTTAAATAAGAAATTTAATAAAAAGATGAAAATAAAAAAATAAATAGATTTTATGTTAATTAAGAGATATAATAAAAAGATGAAAAAAAATAGTTTTTGTAAAATTGATTTAAACTTAAATAATATTAGTTTTTGTAAAATTGATTTAAACTTAAATAAAATTAGGTGTTAATACCCAAAGATGTTACATTGATAAAATTAAAAAAAAATGGAAGGGTATTTTAGTCATTATATTGATAAAATTAACTAATTTTGGTGTTAGTACCCAAAGATGTTACAAAATTGAAAATATAAAACCTAAACCTCACTACTAGAAAAGAGGGTTTTTGTCATGAAACTTTTGGTCACAAAACAGTAGCAATTTCCCTGTTGTCACCATTTCGTCACCGAAAATGCGGTGACAAAAACACCCGTGTCAATTGCCCTAATGCCACCAAATAGCCACCATTTTTATATTTTGCTACCATACTTTTGCCACCACAAAATTGGTCAAAATTATTTGCCACCGCTTCTTGTTTGCTACGGTCCACCTTGTTTGCTACCGATTTGCCACCATTTAACCACCATGTTTGCTACCGATTTGCCACCATTTTCATTGAAAAGTTTGCTACGATCCACCCACCATGTTTGCTACTGATTTGCCACCATTTAGCAAGCTTGTTGAATTATTTACTACCATTTTGTAATTGCTTGAATATTGGTTTTTTATTCAACTTGATTTTTCATTTTTCCCTGCTTTTTTCATAAAAATTACATAATCAATGAAATTACAAAATTATATAATAAGTCTAATAAGATCACGAAAACCCAAAATTATATAAAACATATGTGTATCAAAAGCGTATAAAACATTCTAATAGAAATACCAACTAAAACATCAAATAACTAAAAAATCCTAATACGATAAACATCGAAACATTCAAAACCAAGTGTTTGTAGCCTATCTTCAAATTGTACTTGTTAACATAGCTTCAATTTGTGACATCGTATCGAGCATAGCATCTTTATCCACCTTATCTTTTTCTTTTTCAGCCAACCTGGCAATAATTCCATTTAGCCTTTCTTTTTCTTCGTCATTTTCCTTAACGAGCTCCTTGATAACTAAGATCAACTTTTCAATCTACAAAACAACCAATGAATTAAATCAAAGAATTCAGAATTAATGAAAACTAATAACGGGTCAAGTTGGTTGCAAAGATAACAATATCTAATTGTAAGCTACAATTCAAGTGCTAGAAGCTAAATGGATATTGTCTCACCATAGAAAAAATATGAATACAAAAAGACTCTCTCAGCATAGAAAAGAAACAAGAATTGTATAAATGGATATTGTCTCACCATAGTAACCATAGTAGCTAATAGTCTAACTCATGTCAGACTCAAGTATTAAACATCTGAATTGCCACAACTGTACACAAAAACCAAAAATCATTATTATAAACAATGTTATAAAACTTCTATATATTCACTCACTCCCAAGATATACCTATGTTATACGCGCGTATAACATGTGCTAGACAGCCGTATAATAGGGAGTATAACAAGTATATAGGAAGTACTTTTAGCCAAATCCGTTGTTAAACGATAGATAAAAGATTAGTCGCATTCAAAAGCTATATAGTATAAACTAGTGTTTAACCCCCGCGTTGCGGGTGCGGGGGTCGTAAAACTATACTAAGTAGTAAGTAAGCAAACGACGACCAAAATCAAGAAAAATCGTAAAACAAAAATGCTAACTTATACATAGGTAAAAACAATCGCGAACATATAAAGATGATCCACAAAATTGTTTGCTTACTGCTAAAGTCCAACGGTTGCCTAAGTGAAGAATTGCAGCAACAACACAGAATATAGCCTCCTGTCCAACAAAAGTGGTTTCTGCAAAACTATTATTTAGAAAATAAAAAGGTGACAATTTTGTGAGCACCTGTTCATCAGAGCTGATTCCAACAACATCCATAGCTTTCTTTGTAGCAAGATACTCTTTAGACTCGTCAACTCCGTTCAGTTCATAAAAGTTTGATTGATTAAGGTAATGAAACTTTCTTGGATTTCCAACTTTGTACTTTTCAGACTCCTGAAAAGTGATTATTTAGTTGGATCTCAACAAATTTACCAAAATGGCTATCACAATACCACATTATTTAAACAAGTAAAGTTAATAAACTGAAAAGAAGATTCATTGTTATTTAACTATTTGGTAGGTTGGAGCTATTGGTACCTTGACTTATTGTTTCTAACTGTCTTTGCATTACCAAATGCTTCTAGAAGTGGATTAGACTGCAAAATAGAATATTTGTGAAATAAAGACAGACTTTCATCATTGTTTCGTTTTTTGATGAGTAGTTATTTGAATGAACAGTTATGAGATTGGGTTTCTATTAAAATTTTTGGTAAAATTTTTTTGAGGGAATTTCATTTAATTATGTCACTCAGTTTTAACCGTTTATGAAAAAATTCACAACAATGTAACAGTATGAAACTTTCTTACTATGTAGTTTTCACCCTATTTTGTGTGTGGTAAAAATATATAAAGAACAATATTGCATACTTCTAAGACTTGCTGTTCCACACTTCGTTTTCCCTCGGATGAATCTGAAGGGCGACCACCCATAAATGCAAGATACTGCATAAGATTCTTTGTGCTTTCAATTTTACCAGCTCCACTTTCTCCACTAACAAGAATTGATTGACTTATTTCTTCGTTGACCATCTGCCTGTATCAGACAAATTCTTGTTTAGTAGTGACTAAATGGACCTTATGAATTGAAAAGTAAGTAATTTATATAGAATGCCTGTAAGCAGTATGTGCAATAGCATAAGGATGTGGGCTCAGTTCCCCAAAAGCTGCGTTTTTTTATTTTGAAATCACATCGTTGGCATACAGATGAGGTCATCTTTTGAAAGGGTTGACAGCGATTAAAAACAATGTCGGTACACCTCACGGGTTTCTGCATGGGATGGGTTTCGGATCGCAACGGGTTTTGGGCTGACATGAGTTTCTGCACGAGACGAGTTTCTGGTGGGAACGAGTTTCGTACCGTTTCGACCCGTACCGTTTCGACGTGAACTGTTTCAACGCGTACCGTTTCGACGGGAACCGGTTCGACGCAAACATTATTAAATATTAATAAAAACTAATATTATACTAAGGCTTGATAAGGCTGGACGGACCTAACGAGCTTCACATGCCAGGCTCGAGCTCGGGCTAGATAAATAAACGAGCTTTATTTTAGGCTCAAGCTCGGCTCAGGCTGGAAAAAGCTTGGATCGTTTGCACCCCTATATTTGACGCAGTGACTAGAAAATAAAAAAACTTAAGCAAGAACATAAGAAAGTGTTCCAGATCAAACCTAGGCATCAGAATTGACCAGTTTGACCTGACCTGTTACCCAACCCGCCCAATTTGCCACCACTAGTGGTGACAAATGAGTATGAACAAATATTGCAAATCATACCAAGTGGAGTGAGCTCTTCTGCATCATCTAGAGCCCCCATGGTCTTAAGAAGTTCAACAGCATTTTGAACAGAGAGTGCATCAGGGGGCTGAAGCGCCTTAGCCAAGTAGGACCCGATGGCTCCAAGTTGAAAGCTTTTTATGGACCATTTTTGGATATAATCTATATATACTCCAGGCGGTACTCGACTAGCACGACCACGTCTCTGTCAATAGCATCAGAGAATGACATGAGAAACAAGAGACAATTTCGACAGTTTACTTATGAACACGTCAATCTGGGTTGTGTTTTGTCTCAAAAGGGTACAAAATTGAAGAAAAAAAATGGAACTTCAATAGATTCCCATATCTTAGTGAATTCTGGAATAGGGGGTACAGGATTCCCATATGCCAATCGATTAAACGTAGAAACTAGGGTTTTGAGATCTGTATTTCGATTTTTGGGTACAGCAAAAGTATATGAACGATTGAAGGGAAGGTGTTGTAAAGTTGAGAACTTACGGGACACGTGAACAACAATGAAAAACGCATTCATCATCTTCATAATGCCATCGTCTCTAAAACCTTAATTTGGGCAGCTATTTTCGATTAGGGTTTTTGTGACGGCTTCCTTCAGATCAACGGGACAAGTTCTATAATATTACAATTTACAACCATATATCATTCAACAGTAATCAGTATATATTATTCTAAGCAAATGAATTAACTTACTTTTGGGATTCGATAATGGGCAATCTAGCTACAATAAGTTCACAGTATATCTCAATCAAATCATATGCAGCCACCATCTTCTCTTCCCTAATTACATGTTCAACCTAATAAAATAATCAACATAATGATAAATTCAGTTTATAAATACGGTAGTTCTCAATAATTATATTCAGAAAATCAAACAACATACTCGAATTCGAGCGGTACTTTCCTGGCCAGTCTCAAGCAACTGAGCCAGCTCTCTCTTCATCTGATTAATCTGTACTCCTTTCTTATTTTTCATCAATTTAATCCGAGATGTATCTAATTTCAACGCCCTAACTATATTGGAGCGATGTGAAACTTTGGGGGTTACCTCCTCATTAGATCAAAACCCTAACTATATTGGAGCGATGTGAAATTAAGAGCGGGCCTCTAAAAATTAACCCGCTTAATTTAACTTTTCATCTTGCCACCACTAACACGGTGGCAATTAAAAAGGGCCCTTTTATTTCTATTGTATTTTCGATGTTTTTAATTTTGTCTAGTATTTTTCCTACGGATTTATCACCAAAATTAAACGGTGGTAAAATTTCCAACCATTTAGCCACCATATCATAACAAGTACGCTTAATTTCAATTTTGGGAGAAGCGGGTTGCTAAATTTGCTACCAATTTTTTTTCGGTAGCAAATTTTAGTGACAATTGCCCAATTTTCTAGTAGTGCCTGTTGAAAAAGAAAGCTAGTACCCAAAGAGGAAACCAGCTATAAACTATAGGATCCATCTGTGTAATTAACTCTTAAAAAAATAAGAAACTTGGTTGTATATAATTTTTCTTTCCAGTAATCTTAAACGTTGCCTATACTTTGTCTTTTGGATATTTTTTTTTGGTGAAAAAGTATATACATAAAAAGATTATATAATATGGTAAGCAAACAGTTTTGAACAGCATATGAGAAAACCATATCACTGTTGAATGATATGTTGGATTAAAATATAAGTGTCTTACCAATTAAAAATACTCCCCACGTACTAGAGTTGGGAGCACATCTATTTTCGAAAGATTATATTTTTCGAAGTTTGACATTAAATTTAACAAGAGTACATCATATTTCCAAAAAAAAAAAAAAAACTAACATTTTAAATCGAACTAGTGGATTCTCCGTGTTATGCGACGGGCTTTCAATCCATATCTGTTAGGTTCGTTACGGCATTGGTACAGTTTGTTGCAATATTGATATGTAATTGGTGTTCGGTATAGCAACTGTAAAAGATATGTTAAAGGGGATATTGACTCGTTTGGTATAAAATTTCAAACGTGTCAATATCCTAAACATAGGGACCGATGGGATATTGACACGTCATAAGTAACAAATGTTATCCCGTCTAGATGATATATATGAATTTGTAAATCATAAGTAACAAATTCATCAACATTACAATAAACGTGTTATATATATATGCGAGTTAACTGTCATTTCCGTCCCTGTGGTTTGGTGGAAAATGTCACTCCAGTAAAAAAAAAAAAAATTGCGTCAGTTCCGTCCTCAACATTTTTGAAACGTGCCACTTCAGTCCAAAAAGATAACGCCTTGCGCCAGTTCCGTCCTCAACGTTTTTAACGGGCATTATCTTTTTGGACTGAAATGACACGTTTCTAAAATGTTGAGGACGTAACTAGCGCAAATTTTTTTTTAGACTGAAGTGTCATTTTTCACCAAACCACATAGACGAAAATAACAGTTAACTCTATATATGCACAAACATAGGGGCCAATGGGATACAAAGAAAAAATTGCAAAGTGTAGAAAGGATTTTGGACTATTGATCACACTAATTCAATGGTTATGATTAAGTGGTGATAAAATCATATATAATAGTTATGTAAAATGTGGCTGGAAGGGCAAAAAGGAATACCCATCATTGTTCACTTTTTTTAGTAAATCTAGTTTTTTCAACAAAAGAAAAATTAATTGAATAACTTTTGTATGCTATATTATTTATAAAAAAAAAACTATACCATAAAATAGATAATTTTACCATCGGTTAAGTGATTATTTTTTAAAACGATAAATTGTTTACAATGAGACAAAATGACTACAGATTCAAAATATTTTGATAAGAGTGATAAAAGAGACCAAATGACTAAACACATTTTCTATATTTACATTCAGCGTGAGGGGAATAGTACCCTTTTGTTATTGGCTTATATGGGCGGCTAGCAATAACGTCCTATTATTCCAGTCAAATTACGATTTTATCATGTTTAAATATACACTTTTGCTATTGGTTTTGTTTTTTTCTTCTTCTAGCCAAATTACGATTTCGCACTCAGCTCAGTTGCCTTACACTTCCCTACTGGTCCAGCCAAATTACGATTTTACCCCGTTTAAATTTACAGTTTTGCTATTGGTTTTGTTTTTTTCTTCTCCTAGCCAAATTTCAAATTTGCCCTCTGCTCAAATTTATAGTTTTGCCATTGTTTTTGTTTTTTTTTCCAGTCAAATTACGATTTTGCCCCCAGTGTAAAATTCGTTTTAGTATTTTTTTTTTTTACAAGACTATGATAGTGTTTTGTTTTAATTGATTGACTCGATGTAATTTTTATTCGTGCCAAGCGGTAGTTTTTCCATCGTGTTAGTTTTTTCGAGCAAAAGTATGGTAGTGTTTTGTTTTAATTGGTTGCTCGATTTAATTTTTTTGTGATCGTGTTATGAGTAGCATGTACAGCTAACCGAAACACAGACATACATGCTATGAGAGTAAAATATTCGACTTAGTGCCCCGCGGACTGGGCAAAAACTAGTTCTGAACAAGTGAACATTTTGATGAAAAAAATAATACATAATGACTTTCAATTTTAAGAAAAATGATGTGGAGGGCCTACTATATTTGGGTTGGGGTGCATGTCATATGTCAACTTTTAAAAATATTGCCTTCAACATTTTTTTGGGCCATAGGCAGTTTTTCCCTTGGATCCTCTCATGCTCTCTTGCCCTATTTGTCTAGATACCATACTTTTTACACATTTCATTATTTAAATCACTAATAGAGCTTGTTAATTATATAAATACATAACTAAAAACGAATGTTTAGCAAGAAATGTCAAATATTTTAAAACCGGTTTAAGTGATGATCCTTATAACCACTTCTTTTACATGTAATGATGCATCTGGATATACATCTGAATAATTAAGTATTTGAGTACGTATAGTTGGCATAATACATCTGAATCATAGTATTGGAGGAAGGTCAAACGTTACCATAGAAATATGGTTTCACAACACCGAAAGAGGCACTACTCCATGGGAGAAATTATTGTGAACGAGACATTACTTTGAAGAAGTCTTAATCCGTATGAGTATTTAAAGCATAGTTGTGTCATACTAGGATATGGTTAACTTATTTGTCTGATTCTAATATTATTGATATATTACTAGTAACTAGTAACTACATTGTTCATTCATTTGCTATACAATTGGAGGATTTAGTTGGTAGGCATCATAGAATCTTGCTCATGTGAATTTTAAGTAAGAGGTCTATTTATTTTACAAAACCTAAATGATTATTTTAATGTGTTTCTGGGATTGCTTGTTTTGGCTTAATATTTGAACTTTTATAAACAATAAATAAATAAGTGTGTGCAGGAAGAAAATAACTTTTGTTTATTTACTTATATATAAGAAAATGTATCCTTGTCAATCCACTTTCAACTTTTGAGTTAGGTACCAAATTATGTCAATTTATTTACTTTGAAAGGTAAAGTGAACATTTATGATCAACCAAAAAAAAAACACAAGTCTTTCTTGCAGTTTAATTAATTAGATTTTCTATTATTACTAAAGTAATAAGAAACAAATGACGATGACACTGTATATCATGTATTGGATTTCGGTGATATTATTATTGTTGTTGTTGTTGGGTAATACAAAACACAAATGGGTGAACAATTTGTTAACCCTAATGGGACACGTTGTATCATTGGACCATGTATCAAGTGTTAATTTTTTTTTATTTTCCTCTCATTTTTAGTCTATCAATATTCAATACGCAACTTTCCTTCATTTTTATGTCATGGTGGATCGAAATTATGGGGGCGATAGAGATTCAGATACTAATAATATGGAGATGCAACTTATTAATTAAGTAATACAAAACACAAATGGGTGAGCAATTTTTTTAACCCTAATGGGACACGTTCTATCATTGGGCCACGTATTACGTGTTAACTTTTTATTTTCCTCTCTTTTTACATTAAAATCTATCAATACGCATCTTTCCTTCATTTTTATGTCATGGTGGATCGAAATTATGGGGACGAGCGTCTAGACATATGAATATGAGTATATAGATCCAGATACCAATAATATGGAGATTCTATCATTGGGCCACGTATTACGTGTTAACTTTTTATTTTCCTCTCTTTTTACATTAAAGTCTATCAATACGCATCTTTCCTTCATTTTTATGTCATGGTGGATCGAAATTATGGGGACGAGCGTCTAGACATATGAATATGAGTATATAGATTCAGATACCAATAATATGGAGATGCATCTTGATATGATATGAACATAACATACTATCCATCGAACATGACAAGTACCCTTAACGTTGATCTAAACCTATAATTAGATGAATTATTGGCTATGAAGTAACTCATCACCTATAGATAATAATTAAGTCTAGCAAATTGGGTGGGTCAGGCGGGTTTGGGTGACGGGTTAAAATGGACCTAGGTCAGTATGAGTCTGAGCAAAATGAGTTTGGGTCGAAAAATTGCCATTTTTAAAAGGAAATATCTATTTGGTTTCGGGTCAAAACAGGTCGTGGCCAAAATGGAATTCGGTTGAAATGAGTCGGTGGGTGGTGATGGTGATGGTGTTGGTGTCGGTGGGTGGTGCACATGGCAGTGGGTGGTGTGGTAGCGATGGAGTGTTGGAGGTTGTGGTGGTAGCGATGGAGTGCTGGAAGTGGTGGTGGTGCCAGCAGGCACGTCAATGGAAGAGCCAATGGTGAAGTAGCAATGGTGGTGGTGTGGCAACGGCATTTCATGCAACAACGAGTAGGTAGTGGAGAAAAAACAATTGTAATGGTGGTTCTAACCATGGATGCAAAAGTCGATAGGTACTCCCTAGTCGGCTGACTGGGGGGGGGGGGGGGAGTTGCGAGTACTCGGCCTAATATAAAGAAATTAGTTTTCGGGAAATTGTATATATGTCAAGTATTATAAATTTACTAATACTCATAACAAAATACGTGAATATCATCAATATAAAAAAAATACATGTTAAAATAGTAAAGTATTTCAAAAATTGATATTTATTACTTGAAAAATGATATTAATTCTTTGATATGATAGACATAGGAATTATGTTTTAATTTATTTAAGAGTAAATTACAAAAATCGTCCTTTATGTATGTCACTTATTGCAAACTGTGTCCTTTGTTTTTAATAATTACAGAGAACGTACTCGATTTTTGCAAACCCTTGCAAGTTATGTCCTTTAGCCCTAACTCAGTTAATTTTTGTGGTTAAATCTGACCAAATGGACCTCACATGAGGGTATTTTTGTGGTTAAATCTGACCAAATGGACCCCACATGAGAGTAAAATGACAAAATACCATCATGTAGGGTCCATTTGGTTAGATTTAACCACAAAAAATAACTGAGTTAGGGTTAAAGGACATAACTTGCAAGGGTTTACAAACATCGAGTACGTTTTCTGTAATTATTTAAGATAAATGACACAGTTTGCAATAAGTGACATATATAAAGGACTACTCTTTATTTAAAGTCAAACTCAGCCAGAGTTGACCTAATTGATCCTATTATGCTCGAGGTTGACCGCGTTTGATCGATTCCGAGTAATTAAGCGGAGTTTAAGAAAGTCGCATCGACAACCGACCTTGTAGCGATTACTCGGAGAGTACTCGGCCTCTGAGGACTTGTTTTTAAATCATCAAGTTTTATAGTAGTTGTACGTTTTGACCCATTGATTAATTTAGGTAGACTCAAAAATCAAAATAACCAATTAACCAATTTAAGACGACCCAAATGAAACCATATACGATTTATTTGTCTCCTAAATCAATCTATTCTTTGAAAAATAATTAATTATTACTACCGATAATAATAACCTCTAGAATTTTACTGATATCTTTGGGTTAGAACTTAGGGTGGAAAGGGTGCTTCTCAAATCGTGAGTGTTGAACTTTTCCCTAATCAATCACCTCATGTCATGTTCCGCCACTAACGCTATGGTGTCTTGCTTACTTTTCTTTTTTATATTTGACAACTCTATCGCCGGGTGCGACCATAGTTGGACCATGTGAGTGTGAAAATAATTGTGGCGGAAAATTAGGTTGGGGTTGGGTGCGTCCCCTTGGGTTTGAACCCGATCCTCGGCTAGCGGAACTTTTTTTCTTGGCTTCACCTTTGTTTTTTTTATCCATGGTGTGTAGTATAGGAAATGATAATTTCACTGAATGAATTCTCATTAAACAATTGGCCAATATATAATTACAATGATGTGCCCTAAGAAGGGAAACTAAATATTCTGTACAACAGAGTTTCCTATAATTATGCAATTTACTATAGTTACAAGATAATTGCTATTACACCCCCGCAGTCGAATCGGGAGGTTGTCGAACGTTGAGACTGGAGCGAAAATCATTGAACAGTATTCGAGGCAAGCCTTTGGTGAAGACATCCGCTATCTGGTAGCGAGAAGGGACATGCAAGACACGAACACACCCCCGTTGTACCTGCTCTCTAACGAAGTGAATGTCCAGCTCAATATGTTTGGTCCGCTGATGCTGAACAGGGTTACCCGATAAATAAATGGCGCTGACATTGTCACAGTAAACGAGGGTAGCCTTGAGAAGCGGTTGATTTAATTCTAGCATCAGGTTGCGAAGCCAACAGATTTCAGAAACAACATTAGCAACGCCTCTGTACTCAGCTTCTGCACTGGAGCGCGAGACTGTTGGTTGTCTTTTGGACGACCAGGAAAGTAAGTTGTCGCCAAGATATACACAGTAGCCGGAAGTAGAACGACGAGTGTCGGGACATCCTGCCCAGTCAGCGTCAGTGTATGCACGAAGGGAAATATTTGGGGCAGGATTGAGATAGAGACCGTAGTCTGAAGTGCCCTGTATATATCGGATAATACGCTTAAGAGCGTTCCAATGATCATCTGATGGAGAGTGCATGTGCATGCATATCTGCTGAACTGCATATGAGATATCGGGCCGTGTGAATGTAAGATACTGAAGAGCGCCTGCCAAACTGCGATGGGTGGTTGGATCATGAAATCGGGCGGAGGAATTTGCACCAAGCTTGGAGCCAGTGTCAACTGGAGTAGCAACCGGTTTGCAGGAGTCCATGGCGGCCCAATGGATAATGTCTTTGGCATAAGAATGCTGGGATAAGAACATGTTGTCACCCGTCCGTGTGACAGAGATACCCAGAAAATGAGATAAGGGACCTAAATCTTTCATGGCAAATTCGCCAGATAAGGAATTCATAATACGTCCGCGAAGTGAGTCAGAAGATGTGGTGAGGATGATGTCGTCCACATAAAGAAGGAGGTAGGCAGTATCCTGACCGTGATGATAAATGAACAGAGAGTTGTCAGATTTGCTTTGTTTGAATCCCTGCAATAAGACAAAGTCAGTAAACCGCTGGTACCAGGCTCGTGGAGCCTGCTTTAAGCCATATAGAGATTTCTTCAGTTTGCAAACATGACCCGGAAATCGTGAATCCCGGAACCCCATGGGTTGATGCATATAAACAGTTTCCTCCAAGTTACCATGTAGGAAGGCATTGGTAACATCTAATTAGTTGATGGCCCAAGAGCATGAGAGAGCCAAGGTAAGAATGAGATGAATCGTTGCTGGTTTAACGACCGAACTGAAGGTGTCACCACAATCTATACCCACCTGTTGGTTGCGACCATCACAAACCAGACGAGTTTTATATCTTTCCAAGCTACCATCTGAACGAAACTTATGTTTGAAAAGCCACATACACCGTATAATATTCATGTCTGGCTGACGAGGAACTAACTCCCAAGTCTCATTTTTATTAAGTGCACTAAACTCATTGGTCATGGCGTTGAGCCATTCGGGCGAGGATAAGGCAACTTGTGGGGACTTGGGAATAGGCACGATAGTGGTGGTGTGGAGGTTGAAATGATGCTTTGGTTTGGATATATCGTCCATGGCGCGAGTGCGCATGGTACGAGGCGGTGGTTGTGAACCGGAAGGAGGGGCAGTACTCGTGGTGAGCTGTTGGGCTGGAGGGTTTGTATGGTGGGCCGTGGAGTGGGGAGGGGACGGTGGGTCAGGAAGGTTGTGGGCTTGGGTAGAAGGGGGTATAGGAGAGGCTGGTAGAGTCAAGAGGTCTTGGTTAGAAGTTGGGCCAGCTGTTGGGCCAGCTTGAGCATGGGACGAGGGACGTGGGCGACGGGAGTAAGTGAGAGGTTGGGTTGGGTTGGGCTGTGAGGGAGCCGAGGAAGTGGGGTGGTTTGTGGAAGGAGTGGATTGAGTGGTTTGGTTTGTGTTAATGGGCCGGTCAGTGGACTGTGAGTGGGAAGTGGGGTGAATGTGATTCCATAGGAGTGGATTTAATCCACTGTCAAGGAAGTCATAGGAGTCGGGTTGAGTGGGTTGGGTGTTAGAGAAGGGAAAGATTGTCTCTTCGAATTGTACATGACGAGAGACAAAAATGGAATTTGTGGTGAGGTCTAAACAACGGTAACCACGATGATTAGGTGGGTAACCGAGAAAGACACATGGTTTGGAATGGTTAGCAAGTTTGTTTATGGTGGTGGAGGGGAGTAAAGGGTAGCATAAACATCCGAACACGCGTAGGTGCTCATATGTGGGATTACACTTATATAAGTGTGAGGTGGGGGAAAGGAATTGAGTGTGTTTGTTGGGGATGATATTGAGAAGGTAGGTAGCGGTTTCAAGGGCGTGGTGCCAAAAGGATGGCGGCAAAGAGGATTGGGCTAATAAAGAGCGTACCATATTATTGATTGTTCCAATTTTACGCTCAGCCTTACCATTTTGGGAAGAGGTGTATGGGCAAGAAAATCGGAAGTGCATTCCATGGAGACGACAAAAGTGGTGGAACGAATTATTGTCGTATTCCTTGCCATTATCACATTGAAATTGTTTGATTTTTCCGCCAAACTGAGTGGTTATGTAGTTGTGAAAAATGGTGAAGATAGAAAATACATTGGATTTGTGGGTTAGGGGAAAGGTCCAAAGAAAGTTTGTAAAATCATCTAAAAATAAAACATAATATCGGTGACCCCGGGTGCTAGGCACAGGTGATGTCCAAAGATCACTGTGAATTATATCAAACGGTAAATAAGTACGATTACAAGAATCAAGAAATGGCATACGCACACTTTTTCCAAAAACACAAGCTTGACATAATGTTTTGTCATGTTTATTAGATGAACTAGAAACAGATAAAGGTAACGAATGCAAAATGGAGAAGCTCGGGTGCCCAAGTCGTTGATGCCAACGTTCTTGAGTGGTAGCCACAAAAGCAGTAGAGGTTGGTTTGGAAGGAAGTGGTGCTGTCAATGGGTATAGATCTCCCGAGCTATTGCATCGTAGGAGGTGTGCCTTGGTCTTGAGATCCTTCACAGTAAAACCGAAGGGGTCAAATTCAATGGACAATAAATTATCAGTAGTAAGTTTGCGGACAGAGATAAGATTTTTTACAAGGTTTGGGGCATAAAGGACATTGTTTAATTTAAAGGGCAGGAAAGGTGGTGGTAGGGTTAGGTTGCCTTGACCAATCACGGGAATGGTCATACCATTGCCAACTACAATATATTTGTTCATACCAGAAGCCCCGGTGTCCATGAATCCATGCGGGTCCTGTTGGTTGAGGGACAAGGCGTAAAGAGCCTGTTGAATGTCTGTGGGGGATAGAGTGGCTGTGTAAGCCTGATCGGGGGCTGCTCCAAGAATGCCTGCGGAGTTATTGTTGGGCCGAGGAGTAGACGGGTACGGACATGGCGGTGTGGCAGCTTGTGGAGACCAGGAGGGCTGATTTGCTTGCATAAGGGAACTCCATTGACTAGCGGCCCAGGAATTAGGAAAAACGATGTAAGGATGTGGAGATTGGCTGTTGTAGGAGTGGCCGCCACGGTTGGAGACACCACGACCCCGCCCCCGGGATCTACCACGGCCTCTGCCACGATAGGAGGCAGACTCGGCAGCAGATGCCGTAGGGTGAGAGGTAGTGGTGGCTGCTAGTGCGATGGCTGATGTACCGGCAGCCCTAGCCGAGAGGGTTTTCTTCGTTGTTTCGGCCATGGTGAGACGGGATCGGCATTCATTGAAGGGTGGTAGAGGATCCTGGTTTTGCAAAACCGTGGAGATACTCTCGTATGCCTCGGTGAGACCCGCGAGGAGTTGAGTAACAAGACGTTGATTGTCAACTGGTGCCCCGACATTCTTCAATTGATCTGCAAGATGCTTGACCTGTTGACAATACGCGTCCATATTCGGAAAAGCTTCAAGATGTATATTAGAGAATTGTTGTTGAAGTTGTACTTGGCGAGCACTTTTATTATCATTAAAATGATCGGCTATAGCCGTCCATGCTTGATGAGCGGTTTGGCCGGGTTCAATAATGATGTCAAGAAGAGTGGGGGATATGGTGCCATAGATCCATTGAAGGACTATGGCATCAATCCGAGACCACTGGGACTCGAGCTCGGCGGCTGCCGCTTTGGCTTTGGCTGCATCAGCCTCAGACGAGGTAGCAGGGGAAGGGACGACTTCGGGGCGCGGCTCTAGGTGATCGTAGACCTGGTAAGCCCGACAGAGGACTGTAAAGAGAGTCGTCCATGTGGTGTAGTGGGAGGTCTCGTTGTCGAGAGTGACAGGGATCATATTTTTGATGTTGTTGACCGCCATAGCGGGATGGATCTTGGTGTCCATGAGAGGATATGAGAAAAGGGGAAGAAGAACAGCAGCAAGGGAAGGAAGCAGAGGGGCGGAAAGGAGGTGGTGATGGTGGTGTAGGGCCGGCGGTCAGGTAGAAGAAGAGGAGGGATCGGTGGAGACCTGAGAGTCCCTTGATACCATATAGGAAAGGATAATTTCACTGAATGAATTCTCATTAAACAATTGGCCAATATATAATTACAATGATGTGCCCTAAGAAGGGAAACTAAATATTCTGTACAACAGAGTTTCCTATAATTCTGCAATTTACTATAGTTACAAGATAATTGCTATTATGTAGAAATGTAGGATTGTAGTAAGAGTGGTGTGAGAAGATTGAAATGTGTGGGTTTTAAATTAAAGAAAACAAATTCATTTTTTTTAATTTGGCAACGGTCCAATTTTAACGGCTATAATTTGCAGCGGTCCATAATAATCATCGGTGACTACACACCGTTTAAACCCTTTACTGAAATCCCAGGGTTGCCGACGGCGGTATGCTCACACGGCAAACCCTGTTCCCCACGTCACTCACCGAACCCGCACCTTCCACCCTTAAAAACTATCACCCAAACGGTAGGTATATATTCTTTAAGTGGATATTTTTTCTGGAAATTCCAAAATTTCAAAAGATGTCATGCTGTATAATAATTTCGTACTCGAGTTATAATTTTTTCAAAAGCTGGTTAGAGTAAATTTGTTTTTTTTTTCGGTGTAAAAACCGATTGCTACTATTTGTTACTTCATTCCAGAGTCTGTAAAAATTCCAGTCCCTCCGTCTTTCTAACTAGGAGTTTGGTGAATTTTCTCCCAAAATACAATGAAACTACATGCCTATAACTTTGCATGTAGCGATGACAACCCGAATTACTAGTGACTGATGCATGGATTTATGGTTGCTAGCCACTTATGTCCATCGCCACAGTCATGGCGCGCGCTTGAGCCCCCACCCCTTCCTTTACTTATATACCTACCCTCTTGCCCTTTGACCCTTCTAACAGCATACTTGAAAATTTTCTTTCTTTTTAATTTCCGTTAAAGAGTAATTAAAATTTTGAAAATCACCCAGGTTTTTAGTAATGAAAGAAAGTTCATAATAATCTTCCTATATAATAAAGCAAAAGTTTGCAATCCCATGTGTCAAAATTCTAGCCAGTCCACGTCATCCTATCCTAGGTGTAATTTTGTGAGATTTTTCAATTTTTGTGTATTATTAATTCTTTCAAATATGCTGAAATGTTTGGACGGCCAGATCTCTGTGGATTCAATTTTTGAATTTGAATTCCATTTACTCATCCCAAGAAACCCATTACCCTATCCTCTCACTGTCAACTTTTGAGTTTCTGTCAGTATTGTTTCATATTCTCCTACAGAAACCCTTAATGGTTCACAACAACAAACAAAAACTCACGATTTCAAAATTCAAACCAACCTTTCTCTGCTTAGTTCTCTCTAAAAAGTTTTGGACGATTCCTCTCATTCGATTTCTCAATTTCATGACCCTATCTAGCGATGGTGTGGTGTTTATTGTTAAAATCCGCCGACTAAGTGTTTCAGTGGCGGGATTCTCGAGCAGATTGGTAGGCAACTAAGACGAGATCTCGATGGTAGATGGTGATTTAGGCAGGTTCCGACAACGCGGTTCTGATTTATCAGTTGCATGTATGTTTTCTGACAAGCGAGGTAAGTCAAGCGACCTTTTTTATTTGTGTAGGTCATGTGTTTTAGTTTTTGTTACTTCTAGCAACTGATGTTGAAAATTTGTAATCTTAGGGACTTTAATGATGGCGGTGGTGGATGGTGGTTGTATACTTTTAAGAGGATTTTATGTTGAAGTGGAGGGGGACATCTCTGAACTCGAAGGTTAAAGGTTGCTTCCCACCTTACGAAGCAAGAAAAATTGTAATCAGACTTTATGTTACCATTAAACTCATGTTTTTTAGGGTTTAGTGGGTTGATTTTGCTGTCATATTGCTTATCTTTGAGGCCTTTGAATTTGGTTCTTGATTGAGTTTTAGATGATAAACTTGTAATTTTCAGTACCAACAAAATAAAGCAAGAAAATTTGTAATTTTTCCAATTTTTTTAATTCGTATGGTTCTTGTAATGGTGGCTGATTAGTTGACCTAGACTATGTATGAAAGGGATTTTTATGTTTACTTGTTAATAATTGAACAGGAAAGAGAAATGCTAGAAAGAATCAGCATGGAGGATATTCTGATTGAAGGAGTTACATGCTGCTACGACAAGCTTGGAGAAGGTGGATTTGGCAGTGTTTATGGGGTTCAGCTATGGGATGGATCTCAGTTAAGTTTAACCATCACTTATTTCCTAATTTTCTGCGTCTTTTTGTTAAGTAATTGGTTTTTGCTTTTGGCTCTTGGCTCTAATTGATTAAATAAGATGGTAATTGGCTTGTGAAGTTTGTTGGGTGATTGATATCAATGTGTTTCGGCTTATATCAATGGTAGGATGGAGGATATTTTGATTGAAGGAGTTACATGCTGCTACAACAAGCTTATATTTCATTGATTTGCATGCCACACAAAGGGATTCGACTGGGCTCACGAGCCAAAACAATGAGTTAAAGTTTAGTTGCAAGTGACCGAATAGAAGGGCCCCAGCTTTGAGATGGTATTGCTAATTTTCCCTTATGTTATTTATCTTCTATATGGTCCATAATGATGCTCATAGGCTATTTAATGAGTGGGGGTTTGACTATGTTAAAACGCCAGTTGAAACGGCTTTAAAGGATGCAAATCTTTCGCTTAAGGATATTGTTGGGTTAAAACAGTGTTTTGAAACCACTATTGAACCTTTAAAAGAGTGGCTTACTCTTTTAAAACAGTGTTTTGAAACTCTCGGACCATCGGTTTCTTCAAACATACAAAAAATTTAAAGCAACTACCACCTGAACTTTCATCGTTCACGTCCCCATATTGTTGGGTTAAATTTTGGAATTGATTTGAGTTGAGGTTTTAAAAGTTATGGTGTGTGGGAAGTCAGCTGAAACAATGATGACTTTGGTGTATGCGAAGACAAAAATGATGATGAAAGCCATCTGCAAATGGCATGAGGACGTAAGTTCCATCATATTATTTTCACATCATTTGGTTTGCAATCTGACTCAAAATTAACAACATATGTGATTGTTTTTACTAGGATAATGTAATTACTGACCAAATCCTCTTTGTATTAAGTAGGAGCTTAATAACAAGCTACAAACAAGCAAAGGGTTGTTTTGGTGAAGAGTTTTTTAGGCTCTAGAATTGAAATATAGCAAATTCTTGGCAATGGAATGAGTATGATTAATTAACATTCTATATATGAATAAATCACAAGCTCTGTTTAAACTTGGTTCTGAATGCAAAACTATTGTTTGATAAGTGATCTGAGTGACATAATATTACCAATTTAACCCTCGGTATGATCTAAAATTGAAAGTAATATAAGCAGATTGATAAGCAGCGTGCTGGTGTGCTTGCTGGGACGAGAATAGAACACTTCAGAACACAAACCCTTTATGCTACATCAAAAATAAGCAGAGGTGAAGATGGAGTCGCAGGTTCGTGGGCTGACCCGTTTATGAAAAGTTAGCAGAATTTGGAGGCCACCTTAGCTCACATGATCACATTTATGGAAAAGTAATGTCAAGCCTTACTCGATTCATGATTTTCTTATCGGGGTTGTAATCCGCATTGCTTAATGTGTTGATTTGGGTGGACCTGGCAGGTTCGTGGGCTGACCCATTTAGCCTGTTTAATATTTATAAATAAATAAAAAAATCTATCACATTTTAAAATGCAAAAGAGAAATTAAAATCTTATTTTATAGTTGATTTTATAGATTTGTATGGCGATCAACCTAGGAACGACCCATTTGACAGTTGACACCCCCTATGCGATCAATTCTCCAACTGTCGTTTAATCTTTGTTTGATGGTAACCTTTATGTTTTTTTACTATTTTTTGCAGAGTTCTGGACAGTTTGTTGCAAAGAAGGCAAAAACATCTATCGTGTCAGTTTTTACCGGGGCGAGGGAGAGAAGAATATTAAGAGTGTTTGGCTATTTTGGTTAAACGAGTCTATTCTATGAATTCTCATATTAATACTTTGTATTCGTCAATGAATTCTCATATTAATACTTTGTCTTGTCAAACATGTTTAACATTTTAGTTCTAGGTACCTTTTTTTATAAAATATATTAGCTGTAGGTATGGTTGTTTAAATGATCTGATATTATTATTATTATTATTATTATTATTATTATTATTATTATTATTATTATTATTATTATTTTGTCTTTAAAGCTGCATCTTTGCACAAGGTCATTGCAGAACTTGTCGTCTGAATCTGGATTGCCGCAAAATAATTTTCGTAAGTTTATTTCGACGGTTGAAATTGGAATACATTTATATTTACTCTGTTGTGCTTATAATGTACTTGTATGCAGCTGATCATGCCTCCTCACCTGGTGCTTGGAAGCTTCATTATTATCACTAGGCAATGCAAATATTTGAGTACTATAAGATGAGTGCAGCTGCCTGCCATTTTGCTGCAGGTGCCTGCCATTTTGCTGTTGCTGCCCTTGAACAAGTTGATGAAGTTTTAGGCCTCAATGAATCACCTATCACTACTAAAGGACGACTTTGGGCTAATGTATTCAAATTTACACTTGATTTGAACAATTACCATGATGCATATTGTGCTATTATTTCTAATCCCGATGAAGAAAGTAAATACATTTGTTTGAGGCGCTTTATCATTGTTCTTTATGAGCATGGTGCCATCAAGGTTACTTCCTCTCTTTCACTATGTTTATTATTTTCTCAGCAGTTCGTTTCAAGCCATGTTCATAAAACGAGTACAAACTTGTATTTCAGTTTATTTGTTGTAGATACTTTGTGATGGTCAATTACCTTCTATCCATATTTTTGCGAATGGGTTTAGTGTCACACCCCAACCAATGGCGGAAACATCGGGATGAGACGAAGTGTGAAGATTGCTAGAGACATCATAACGCTATTTGTGACAATATTTAATAAATCGATTTCATTTCATAGAGTAAATTGTCAACATTACAAGAAATTCAAATACAACAAGTTCAAAGGAAATACATGACAACATAATCAAAATTGATACAACGTATTAAACCTAAACGTCTATATGTGTATCTAGGCATCAACACTACTTCTTTTCATAGCATCGTCATCATCAACCTGTAACATGTTTGAAATACAATTCAATGCAAAAGCAAAGACGAGTATATTAGTTTGGTACGTACATAACAAAAGATAAGTTTTAAACAATTCCTCATAGCAAGCATGTGATTCAAGATAAACAATAAATTTGGCATGTGTCAAACATATCAAACCAATAATGAAACGGAAGATGCTCATGACATAACCACAAGTCTACGGGCGGGTCGTTAATCCTATAGCGCTATATATTTCACGGATAGGCTTGTACGGAGTTAATGATATGTCTGACACATAATGTCCTCAACCCAAGTTTAAAGTATCAAGCAATCACGTATACAAGCATGTTATAGGAATGTTCATGTGTTTAAGCAAAATGTTCATGTGTAAGTTTTGATAAGTAAACATGTTACACCCCAAAAGTGGTAAAAGTAAAAGAGGGGAATACGAGTATACTCACGGTTTTGCAAGTCTTGAACTCGAGAATCTGAGAGTAAGTTAATTGTTGGATTAGCTAGTTGGTGCACCTTGTCCTTCTACATAAAGGAACAAAGTGTATGAGTTTGGGGAAATCGGAAGATCTTAAGGATTCGGAAATAAAAATGATATGAAAGTATTATATCAAAATAATCATCTTTAATGCACAACACTTGTATGACACTTGGTAACCACAAGGGTTATAATGATTTCATGAGTTGAACACTCATAAGAATCATAACAAGGTTTAGCCTTAGATGATGTTCTACTACTTTGACAAAAGAATATAAATTCACCATCAAAGGTTCGAATGTACATAGATATTATTTAGGTTATATAGTATATATTATTAAGTCCAAATTTTCAAGTATTTCAAGCATGAGGTAGAAGATTATATCTTCATTTAGGTACCTCAAAGTGTGTCAAAGAAGTCATGTAGGAGGTAGGAAGAACAAGCTTCCATTTAGGCACCTCGTATGCGTTCACCACTACACTTGTTGTAAGAACAAACAAGGAGGGTCATGAACTAAGATTAGTACAATAATAAAAACAATCTAAACTATGAGAAATCATCAAATCATGTGGGGATTTTATGTTGGAAAAACCCAAGTTGTTCCATAATCACTCCTATATCAAGTTTGAAGCTTGAACAAGACTTGTGGGTTTAAAACCCTAATCAAAACAGAATTTATTTGAGGTTTAACCTCTGATGTTGTATGTCTCAGCCCCGTTTTTAAGCTTAACTAACCATGGAAGAGGTTATAAGCATAAGGACGTGGGTTTGAGTGAGTTAAACTCAAGTTTGCACAAGTATAAACAAAGATAAACAAAGTCAGATTCAAACAGTGAACTTTGGAGCCATATTTCCGGAGTTCCAGGGACTTATTCTCTGTGAAATACCCATGGAATCGAAGCTAAGGACGATCCAAGTGTTCTGGAAAAAGAATGAGCGAAAAAGGATAAGAAATGAGTAAGTTATGCTCACTTTAGTGGAGCTTGGTACTTCTGCTCGGACCTGAACTTCCAGCTGCGATTATGAGAGTTTGAGAGAGTTGTGGGAGTGATTCTAAAGTGCAAGAGGCTTGGAGGACCTTGGGTACTTATAGGGGAGTGATTAGGGTTGTTTTGGGGGGATAATTAATGCTAAAACTCGGTTTAAACATGGAAATCCCGCTCAAAAACGAATCTGGTCGCGAGCTGAACATTTTTCTGATCTGGGGATGGCCAGGCGGCCCGCGTAAGCCCATGGGTTAAGCTTACGCGGCCCGTATGGTGGGTGTGGGCTGAAGTTTCCAATTATTACATTTTAGCCCCTATAGTTTACTATTTAGGGCTTTTAGGGTGATTTAGGGACTTGTTTTGCCATTTAAGCATAGTTTAAGGTCAATTCAAGTATGAGGAACATAATCAAAGTATAATTAAGCGTATGAAGGTCGTATTCAAGAATCGTTTATGATCGAAACACGTTTTATGCGTAAGTTTCATGTATTTACAAGTTTAGCACATAGTTTCCAAGAATTACGAATAAGCATCAATTGTTCCACGAAATTGAACGTATGAGCATCTATAAAGTATGCATAACATGTAATTAACAAAATACGAGTTTTATTCATGATCCAAGTCTCGGATTTTACAACGGTTACAAAGAAAGAACGATTACAAGAGTACAAGGTTTCCAAAAATGGAAGTACAAACAAGACTTGCTAAAAACGGAAAGTACAAATAAGCAGGGCGTTACAGTCTCCCCTCCTTTAGGGAATTTCGTCCCGAAATTGAGGAAGACTTAGGGAAAAGATGTGGATACTTCTTCTTCATATCACTCTCGAGTTCCCAAGTAAATTCAGCGCCACGTTTTCCTTCCCATCGAACCTTGACAATAGGAATTCGACTGCGCCTCAATTGCTTGGTTCCTCGGTCCATTATTTCGACCGGTTTTTCCACAAAGTGAAGCGTTTCGTTGACTTGCAAGTCTTCTAGAGGAACATGTAGTCCTTCATCAGCTAGAAACTTCTTCAAATTGGATACGTGGAAAACAGGGTGTACATTGTTGAGTTCTTCAGGCAGGTCCAGTCTATACGCAACCTTGCCAATCCTTTCGAGAATTCTGAAAGGACCAATGTAGCGAGGTGCGAGTTTCCCTTTCTTGCCAAATCGAACCACGCCCTTCCAAGGGGATACCTTGAGAAGCACGAGGTCACTTGTCTCGAATTCTAAAGGTTTGCGACGCTTGTTGGCGTAACTCTTTTGTCGGTTCCTGGCCTTCAATAAGTTGTCTCGAACCTGTAAAATCTTGTCCGTCGTCTCTTGTATAAGCTCGGGACCAGTGATTTGAGCTTCACCAATCTCGTTCCAACAAATAGGCGATCGGCACTTGTGACCATACAATGCTTCGAAAGGTGCCATTTGAATACTCGTGTGATAACTGTTATTGTACGAGAATTCGACCAAAGGCAAGTGTGTGTCCCAGTTGCCGCCAAAATCTATTACGCATGAACGAAGCATATCCTCTAAGGTTTGGATAGTACGCTCGGTTTGATCGTCTGTCTGAGGATGGAAGGCAGTGCTAAGGTTAAGTTCAGTACCCATAGCAGATTGAAAAGTTTGCCAAAGGCGAGACGTAAAACGAGCATCACGATCGGAAATGATGTCAATGGGAATACCATGACGACATATTATCTCATTAGTGTAGACTTTAGCCAATTTCTCGACTTTGAAATCTTCACGAATGGGGAGGAAGTGAGCTGATTTGGTCAATCGATCTACGATCACCCAAATGCTATCATGACCAGAAGAAGTGCATGGGAGCTTAGTGATAAAGTCCATGGCAATGCTTTCCCATTTCCAGATAGGAATTCTTGGTTGTTCGAGTAAACCAGAGGGACGTTGATGTTCGGCTTTCACCTTTGAACATGTGAGACATTTCGAGACGAAAGTGGCTATATCCTTCTTCATTCTAGGCCACCAGTAGGATGTACGCATATCATGGTACATCTTGTCGGCACCAGGGTGAATAGAATACTTCGTATTATGTGCCTCCTTCATCAGGTACTTTCGAAGGTTATCATGATCGGGAATCCAGGCACGATTGAGATAGTATAAAATACCATCAGATTTGGACACGAGACTCTCTTCAGCACCACATTGCATCTCGTTGTAGAGGTTACCCTCGTTAACGGATGAATATTGAGCGTTACGTATGCGATTCTGAAGATTGTGGACGAGTTGGAAACAACGGATACTTTTGACATGAGTTTTACGACTCAGGGCGTCTGCTACTACATTCGCTTTACCTGGGTGGTATTTGATTTCGCATTCGTAGTCGTTTAATAGTTCCACCCAACGACGTTGACGCATGTTCAGTTCTTTTTGGTCAAAGATGTGTTGAAGGCTCCTATGGTCGGTGAAGACCACACACTTAGTACCATAAAGGTAGTGTCGCCAAATCTTCAACGCAAAAATAACTGCGCCAAGTTCAAGGTCGTGAGTAGTATAGTTTTTCTCATGTATTTTGAGTTGCCTTGACGCATAAGCGATGACCTTGTCTCGTTGCATAAGCACACAACCAAGGCCAAGGCGGGAAGCATCGCAATATACGACGAAGTCGTCGTTTCCATCAGGAAGTGTGAGGATAGGAGCATTGCATAGCATGTCCTTGAGCGTTTGAAAAGACTCCTCTTGCTCGGGACCCTAAACAAAAGGTTTCTCTTTTTGAGTCAAAGAGGTCAAAGGGACGGCGATTTTTGAAAAGTTGGAGATAAAACGACGATAGTAACCAGCAAGACCAAGAAATGAACGAATTTCGGACGGAGATTTCAGTGTGATCCAATTCTTCACAGCTTCGATTTTTGCGGGGTCAACGTGAATACCAAGTTCGTTGACAGTATGACCGAGGAATTGAACCCCTTTTAACCAAAACTCACACTTGGAGAATTTGGCGTATAGATGTTCAGCACGAAGAAGTTCAAGGATAAGACGCAAGTGTCGTTTATGCTCCTCTTGTGTCTTGGAATAGATAAGGATATCGTCGATGAAAACGATCACGAAACGGTCCAAGTATGCTTTGCACACGCGGTTCATCAAATCCATGAAGACAGCAGGTGCGTTGGTCAAGCCAAAGGGCATGACCACGAACTCGTAATGACCATAACGTGTACGGAAGGCGGTTTTAGGTACATCTTCTTCGAGAACTCGAAGTTGATGGTACACAGAACAAAGACCGATCTTTGAAAAGCAGGTCGCGCCTTGCAATTGATCGAAGAGATCATCGATGCGAGGAAGAGGGTATCGGTTCTTGATAGTAAGCTTGTTGAGCTCACGATAATCAATACACATCCAGAAAGACCATCTTTCTTTTTGACGAACAAAACGGGAGCGCCCCAAGGAGAAGTACTAGGGCATATAAAGCCTTTATCAAGGAGCTCTTGAAGTTGACTCGAGAGCTCTTGTGTAACACCCTTTTTATGATAATGAGATTACTGAAAATAATACATGAGTTTATACTAAAAACCCAATTTACAAAATATTTTCGAATAGAAATAGCAAACATGATCATGTTAAGTACAAAACGAAAGTTTAAAGTAAATTCTACTAGTCACTAACGACTAGTTCAAAACCTTAGGACATGGTTATCAATTCATTTACATCAAAACCATTGTCTAAAACAAAGTTAAGTTAATGCGGAAGCTTCAAAATACGTGTTCGGTTCTTGACAAAGTGCTTGATCACCATCCGGGAGAAACTCATCCATACCTAGGGTCAAACACTAAAACATTAGTTTTGACATCAATACATTACGTATAAACGAATTCTAACATCGCAAAATAACAAACAAAATACAAGTTTTCAGGATTCCACCGTAACTTACGGTATCACCGTAAGTTACGGTAGACCCTGAACAACCCTGGTCTGCCGTAACACAGGAAGCATTCATCGTAAGACTTCAGACCTCCACCGTAAATTATGGTGGGACCGTAATTTACAACGGGCTCTGCATTTTTGCCATTTAACAATTTTTCAACTTTAAAAGATCATAACTTTCTACTCGTTAGTCCGTTTTAACCGATTCCTTTTCCTACGACTCCGTAATAAAATTACGGATTCAACCATGTAAATTTCACATCGCGGAAACCGAGATACCGACAATTGGTTCACAATTTCCTTATTTTCATTATCCAACCCATTAGTGTAAGTGCATAGCACCTCTTTTCCATTCTTAAGACCTTTTAGACATTATTACCCAATCACCCGGGCTCACATACTTGGTGTATTCGCGCCAATTCCATGGCTTTGCGATTCCCTTAGGGCTAATACTTGTTTCTTCGGAATTCAAGCATTCCGTTTCAACCAACCCTTTTTCATTTAACATTTATTATTTGACCCATATTCCGGGTTCTTATACTTAGGTTAATATCACCAAATCATTGGTATGGTACAATTCATCATTTAACGAGGTATAAGACTTTCAAGTCTCTACTCTCGTGATTCTTTTGAAAACATCATTTTGACCCGTTTGGCTATTTAGTGAAAACCATCACTTCATTGACTAGCCAAACTATATACCAAGTATTTACTTTGACCCGTTTGATGGTCGAGTGTACTTCGCCACTTTAACAACGCATCAAACGCATCCATTTCACTACAACACCGTTCGCACAACAAAACTAATTATTTACACATAATTTTAACGGGGCTAAAGCCACGTACCTTTAAAGCACACCTTTTCCGCGAGTATCACCTCTGGCGTGTCCACTTGACGTTCCGGATTCCTTTCCTAAAGAGTTCAATTCGTAACAAGATTAGAACTCTTTCATAAGCTTTAACGCATAAATTCATAACATATACAAATCTGCGTTTTTAGCAATCTTTAACATTTTAACTCTCATTTAGGCGTTTTATCAAACACCTTGCGGGTCAGATTTCTACATGATCTAAACCAAGTTCATAACTTGAAATTATCACTCAAATTAACTTCAATTAGACAATATACACATATTTTAACATCAACAATTTCAGAGATTAGCTCACAATTTCAGTTTACACTAGAACAAGAATTTTAATCCTAGTGTTTATCAAGTTCTACTAACTTACTAATCACCCACTATAGTGATTTTGATCCTTACAACAAACATGCAAGATTTTGACAAGAAATCATCTAGGGTTTGTCCCTAGACTTCACATTACTTCCAATTTCATGTTTTACAATACATAATCAAGCTCAACCTTCGATTTCAATCACATGCAAGAATTTGAGTTGTATCAAAACAGCCTAATTTGACATACCTTATGACCTCCTTGACAAGGAGATCACGATTCTATGCTCAGATTTCAATTATGACATGATTTGAGCCTTCAATTTGGGATTTTAGTAGAATTTAGGGTTGTGAAGATGTGGGTGTCGCCCCCTGTGTTTTCTTGATCGACCAGGAACACCAAATGGAGTGTTTGGTTCTTATTTTACTAATTATTAGTAATGAAAGTTTCAATTTTGACAACCTAGGCCCCTCCACTCTTATTTAGTTTATATCTTTGGCTTTTTAACTCATTATGTTGTTACTACAAGACTTCTAACTAACTGGGTTATTTATCCTAGTTAGTTTATTCTTGTTTATTATACACTTTATAATTCTAGTATAAAGTTTTGAGATTTCGGGATGTTACAAGTCCACCCCCCTTAAAAAGGGTTTCGTCCCCGAAACTGTAATACGTACCAAATAGTTTAGGGTAGAGCCGTTGCATCTCTTCTTCGGATTCCCACGTGGTATCCGCACCCTTCTTGTGCTCCCATTTAACCTTCACTTGGTTAATTACTTTGTTCCTCAGGCTCTTCTCTTTTCGATCTAAAATTGCAATTAGCCTCACCGCATAGTTGAGCCTGTTATCCACCTCGATATCATCATAGCGGATGCGAGCAGTTTCGTCTGCTAAGCATTTTCGGAGATGTGACACATGGAATGTGCTATGAATTCCACTCAACTCTTCGGGTAGTTCGAGGCGATATGCTACCTTTCCAACCCGTTCAGTGATTCTGAATGGCCCAATGAACCTCGGACTCAACTTTCCTCTTTTTCTGAACCGTATAATTCCTTTCCATGGCGATACTTTTAGCATCACTTTATCGCCAACTTGAAATTCAATTGGTCTGTTCCGTTTATCTGCGTACGCTTGTTGTCGAGCCTGAGCCGCCTTTAGGTTAGCTCGGACCAATTCGATCTTCTCATTCGTATTCCGGATTATATCAGTAGGAGCTAGTCCTCGTGGACCCACTTCTCCCCAACATACCGGGGTTCGACACTTTCTTCCATATAACATTTCGTAAGGAGCCATTTTAATGCTCGTATGATAGCTGTTGTTATATGAGAACTTGACCAAGGGTAGATAGACATCCCAACTACCCCCGAAGTCGATAATGCAAGCCCGCAACATATCTTCCAACGTTTGTATCGTTCTCTCACTTTGCCTATCCGTTTGTGGATGGTAAGCAGTGCTAATGAACAATTTAGTTCCCATTTGTTCTTGGAATTCGTGCCAAAATTTCGAAGTAAACCGAGTATCTCTGTCTGATACAATGGATATCGGCACTCCATGACGTGCTATTATTTCATTGGTGTACACTTCCGACATCTTTTCGGATGTATAAGTCTCACGAATCGGAATGAAGTGAGCACTTTTTGTCAATCTATCCACAACTACCCATATAGCATCAAACCCGCGATTGGTTTTGGGCAATTTGGTTAACAAATCCACCGTGATTTGTTCCCATTTCCAAACTGGGATATCCAGCGGTTGCAACCTACCATATGGCTTTTGGTGCTCCGCTTTGACTTGTAAACAAGTCAGACACTTCTCCACATACTTCACAATATCTCTTTTCATTCCGGGCCACCAATAGTTTTGTTTTAAGTCATTATACATTTTGGTCACCCCCGGATGAATTGAATAATGAGATTTATGGGCCTCGTCAAGTAGACGCACCTTAGCCCCACACGTATTTGGAACCCAAATTCTCCCAAATCGAGTTTTCAATCCTTGATTATCATCCTCCAGGTCTTTTAGTTGCCCAACTATCCTTTCCTTCTTCACATTTTCTTCCTTGATTGCTTCAATTTGAGATTTTCGGATTTGTTCAAGCAAACCCGATGTCACAATTAGTTGCATCGATCATACTTGAATAGGCGTATAATCTGTCTTTCGGCTCAACGCGTCTGCCACTACATTAGCCTTCCCGGGGTGGTAATGTATTTCACAATCAAAGTCTTTGACAGTTTCTAACCACCGCCTCTGTCTCATATTTAATTCCTTTTGATTGAAGAAATACTTTAAGCTTTTGTGGTCGGTAAAGATAGTGCACTTCACCCCATACAAGTAATGCCTCCATATCTTCAAGGCAAACACCACTGCTGCCAACTCGAGGTCATGGGTAGGATATCTCTTCTCATGAGTCTTTAGCTGCCTCGAGGCATAGGCTATAACCTTGCCCCGCTGCATCAAAACGCAGCTAAGTCCCGAATACGATGCATCCGAGTAAACTACCATATCCTCCGTTCCGTCCGGTAATGTCAACACCGGTGCATGGGTCAATTTTTCCTTGAGCGTTTGGAACGCCCTTTCTTGATCCTCGGCCCAAATAAACTTTTCATCCTTACGGGTTAGTTTGGTCAACGGCATAGCAATTTTGGAGAAATCTTGTATGAATCTCCGATAATAACCCGCAAGCCCCAAGAAGCTTCTGATTTCCGAAGGATTCTTCGGTGGAGTCCATCTCGACACAGCTTCTATCTTTGAAGGATCTACTAACACCCCGTTTGCACTAATGATGTGCCCAAGAAATTGCACCTCTCGTAACCAGAAGGCACATTTTGAGAATTTCGCATACAATTTCTCTTTCCTGAGCGTCTCCAACACTTCACGCAAATGACTTGCGTGTTCTGCTTCATTCTTGGAGTATATCAAGATGTCATCAATGAACACTATCACTGACTTGTCTAACATGGGTTTGCAAACCCGGTTCATGAGATCCATGAAAGTCGCAGGTGCATTAGTTAACCCAAAGGACATCACGAGAAACTCGTAATGTCCATACCGTGTACGAAAAGCCGTTTTCGGTACATCCTCCTCTTTGACTTTCAACTGATGATACCCCGATCTGAGGTCGATTTTTGAGAACTAACTTGCACCTTGTAATTGGTCAAATAGGTCATCAATTCTTGGAAGCGGATATCGATTCTTTACCGTGAGTTTATTCAACTCCCGGTAATCAATGCACATACGCATGCTCCCATCCTTCTTTCTCACGAATAATACCGGTGCGCCCCATGGAGACACACTTGGCCGAATAAATCCTTTGTCGAGCAATTCTTGGATTTGTGACATCAATTCTTGCAATTCTGATGGCGCTAACCGATACGGCGCCTTAGCCACAGGTTTCGCTCCCGGAATCAATTCAATTCCGAACTTTACCTCTCGTTCTGGCGGTATTCCCGGTAAATCTCCCGGAAATACATCAGCGTATTCACGTACCACTGGTACATCTTCAATCTTCTGCGTCTCTTTATCAGGTTCGTTTGCGTATATCATAAATGCTTTACATCCGCGCTTCATAAGTTTATGAGCTTTTAGTATTGAGCACATAACAGGACTGCCCCCTTTTTCGCCATAGATGGTGACTTGCTTTCCGCTTGGAGATGTCAATTTTATCTCCTTGCGGAAACATATCACTTCTGCATGATGTCGAGATAACCAATCCATCCCGACCACTACTTGGAATTCTCCCATTGACATAGGGATCAAATCTATTAAATATTCCTCATCATCAATGTTTATTTTGCAGTCTCGACATACATCACATATAAGGAAACTTTTGTTATCACTTATTTCTACTTCTAATGGCATAGGCAATTTTGTTAGTACAAAAGAAGGATGTCGAATAAATCCATGCGAAACAAAGGATTTATTCGCACCCGTATCAAATAACACATGTGCGGGAATCGAGTTTATAGCAAATATACCTGAAACCACATCGGGTTCCACCTTTGCCTCGGCTGTCGTTAACTGGAAGGCTCTTGCTTTTGCTCTTGGTGTCTCGGTACGTGTATCCTTGTCATCTTTCTTCCCGATCAATTCCGGACACTCCGATTTCTTGTGTCCCGGCTGATAACATTTGTAACACACCGACACCTTCCCCGAACACAACGCAGCCGTGTGCCCGGTTTTCCCACAAATAGGACACGGCTTATCCTTAAACCGGCACTCACCCTTGTGCCCTTTCCCGCATATCTTGCAGCTTGATGACCCGCTTTTTCCTTCTTGTTTCTTTGAGGATTCGTTCGGACGTGCCTTTTTCGTCGGGCTTGGGTTGACTACCTGTGCCCTTCTTTCGCCTCTTTCTATATGTTTCTTCAACTCTATCTCCCGTTCCCGAGCAACGTTTATAATTTCAGTGAGAGTCTCATACTTCGAAGGAGTCATAAACTCCCTATACTCGGCGCTTAGCATATTATAATAATAATATATTTTCTGCTCTTCATTCGTTATGAGATCATCACAAAACTTCATTTTATCCATGAATGTTCCCGTGATTTTATCGATAGATTCACCCTTGTGTCGAAGCTGCATAAATTCTTCCTTGATTTTGTTAATGATTGCCTTGGGACTATGATGTTTAAGAAACGGCGTCTTAAACTCGTCCCATGTCATAGCCTTAGCCGCTTCACTTCCGATCTCTTTCTTCTTGTTATCCCACCAATCTTTCGCCTGACCCCTTAACTTACCCGTGCCATAAGCCACGAAGTTGTCCTCATCGCAATGGGTCCTTTCAAATACTCCCTCCATATCACTTAGCCACCGTTGGCATATTATCGGGTCAACCTCCCCATTGTAGATTGGCGGTTTACACGCCATAAACTCTTTATAAGAACAAGATTTTCGTCCTCCCGACTTCTCCTTTGCTAAATTGGTATTATCCTCTAATTTCTTGATCCTTTCTTCCACCACTTATAATACCGTGTTTTGGATTTTGTCGATAAAACCCGACAAACTGTTTTCGATTGCTTTTCCTACCTCCTCAGCAATCACTTCTCTCGTTTGCTCGGTGACTCTTCGCACCGCATCATCATTACCTTTATTCGCCATCTTTAACTGAAATGTTTACATCAAGCGTTAACATTTCATCTATAACATGTGATTCATTTACTTCGGTTTATTCAAGTTCGTGACTTGTTTTCACCGTTCTTATTTAATGCACTTTCCGGGTTTGAGTGTGTTAACACACTCTTTCCATGCATATCTATTCATTATTCCCTCTTTATACTTAATAACTCTACTAAAAAACAATTAACTCTTACCGGATGTTTGATCAAGCTTGAACCGAACACACTTGTTAACAACCTTGAGCTCTGATTACCAACTTGTAACACCCTTTTTATGATAATGAGATTACTGAAAATAATACATGAGTTTATACTAAAAACCCAATTTACAAAATATTTTCGAATAGAAATAGCAAACATGATCATGTTAAGTACAAAACGAAAGTTTAAAGTAAATTCTACTAGTCACTACCGACTAGTTCAAAACCTTAGGACATGGTTATCAATTCATTTACATCAAAATCATTGTCTAAAACAAAGTTAAGTTAACGCGGAAGCTTCAAAATACGTGTTCGGTTCTTGACAAAGTGCTTGATCACCATCCGGGAGAAACTCATCCATACCTAGGGTCAAACACTAAAACATTAGTTTTGACATCAATACATTACGTATAAACGAATTCTAACATCGCAAAATAACAAACAAACTACAAGTTTTCAGGATTCCACCGTAACTTACGGTATCACCGTAAGTTACGGTAGACCCTGAACAACCCTGGTCTGCCGTAACACAGGAAGCATTCATCGTAAGACTTCAGACCTCCACCGTAAATTACGGTGGGACCGTAATTTACGGCGGGCTCTGCATTTTTGCCATTTAACTATTTTTCAACTTTAAAAGATCATAACTTTCTACTCGTTAGTCCGTTTTAACCGATTCCTTTTCCTATGAGTCCGTAATAAAATTACGGATTCAACCATGTAAATTTCACATCGCGGAAACCGAGAACCGACAATTGGTTCACAATTTCCTTATTTTCATTATCCAACCCATTAGTGTAAGTGCATAGCACCTATTTTCCATTCTTAAGACCTTTTAGACATTATTACCCAATCACCCGGGCTCACATACTTGGTGTATTCACGCCAATTCCATGGCTTTGCGATTCCCTTAGGGCTAATACTTGTTTCTTCGGAATTCAAGCATTCCGTTTCAACCAACCCTTTTTCATTTAACATTTATTATTTGACCCATATTCCGGGTTCTTATACTTAGGTTTATATCACCAAATCATTGGTATGGTACAATTCATCATTTAACGAGGTATAAGACTTTCAAGTCTCTACTCTCGTGATTCTTTTGAAAACATCATTTTGACCCGTTTGGCTATTTAGTGAAAACCATCACTTCATTGACTAGCCAAACTATATACCAAGTATTTACTTTGACCCGTTTGATGGTCGAGTGTACTTCGCCACTTTAACAACGCATCAAACGCATCCATTTCACTACAACACTGTTCGCACAACAAAACTAATTATTTACACATAATTTTAACGGGGCTAAAGCCACGTACCTTTAAAGCACACCTTTTCCGCGAGTATCACCTCCGGCGTGTCCACTTGACGTTTCGGATTCCTTGCCTAAAGAGTTCAATTCGTAACAAGATTAGAACTCTTTCATAAGCTTTAACGCATAAATTCATAACATATACAAATCTGCGTTTTTAGCAATCTTTAACATTTTAACCCTCATTTAGGCGTTTTATCAAACACCTTGCGGGTCAGATTTCTACATGATCTAAACCAAGTTCATAACTTGAAATTATCACTCAAATTAACTTCAATTAGACAATATACACATATTTTAACATCAACAATTTCAGAGATTAGCTCACAATTTCAGTTTACACTAGAACAAGAATTTTAATCCTAGTGTTTATCAAGTTCTACTAACTTACTAATCACCCACTATAGTGATTTTGACCCTTACAACAAACATGCAAGATTTTGACAAGAAATCATCTAGGGTTTGTCCCTAGACTTCACATTACTTCCAATTTCATGTTTTACAATACATAATCAAGCTCAACCTTCGATTTCAATCACATGCAAGAATTTGAGTTGTATCAAAACAGCCTAATTTGACATACCTTATGACCTCCTTGACAAGGAGATCACGATTCTATGCTCAGATTTCAATTATGACATGATTTGAGCCTTCAATTTGGGATTTTAGTAGAATTTAGGGTTGTGAAGATGTGGGTGTCGCCCCCTGTGTTTTCTTGATCTACCAGGAACTCCAAATGGAGTGTTTGGTTCTTATTTTACTAATTATTAGTAATGAAAGTTTCAATTTTGACAACCTAGGCCCCTCCATTCTTATTTAGTTTATATCTTTGGGTTTTTAACTCATTCCTGTGTTACTACAAGACTTCTAACTAACTGGGTTATTTATCCTAGTTAGTTTATTCTTGTTTATTATACACTTTATAATTCTAGTATAAAGTTTTGAGATTTTGGGATGTTACATCTTGCATCTCAGAGGGTGCTAAATGGTAAGGAGACTTAGCGACAGGCATAGCGCCTGGCACTAAATCGATGCAAAAATCGATAGAACGAGCAGGAGGCGGTCCAGGAAGATCGTCAGGAAATACATCGGGAAAATCACGTACGACGGGAACGTCACTTATGCTTGGTCCACAATGTGGGCGAGAAAGGCGAAATTACCCTTGCGTAAGCATTTGTTTGCTTGGATACACGACATAAGCTTGAGACCTTGAGAAGGTTTCTCGCCATACACGTGTAAGGAATCACCGTTCGGAAGGGGAAGGCGGATGAACTTTTCAGAGCAGACAACTTCAGCACGAACTCGCCTAAGCCAGTCCATACCTACTATGATGTCGAAACTACCCATTTGCATGGGTATGAGGTTAATCGAGAACGTATGGTCGTGGATCAACGAACAATTGGAGAAAACAGAATCGACAGTGACGGTTTTACCATCAGCGACTTCGACAGCGAAAGATCTTGGCAACTTAGAGCGTTTACACTTGAGTAAAGACTCGAATTCTAACGACACAAAACTTTTATCGGCGCCAGTATCAAATAAGCATGAAGCATAAACATGGTTCACAAGGAACGACCAGTAATGACGTCGTTCGCGTTTTGAGCCTGAGCAGTAGTGAGAAGAAAGGCTCGGCCTCGAGCGGGTTGTTGAGCTTGTTGCTGCTGCTGCTGTTGCTGTGGTTGTTGCTGTCGAGGCTGTTGCGGCTGGTGTCATTGAGGGCAGACATTGTCCATATGGTTAATATCACCACACGTGAAACATGCTCGCACAGGAGTGACTTGATTTGGAGCTAATAGGGCTTGGTTTTGATAGGCCTGTGGTGAGACGCGGCAGTATTGAGAAGTATGCCCATATCGGCCACACTTGACACACTTTTGACACTGAACGTTTGGAGGGTGATGATACTGGCATTGACCACACTTAGGTTGCGTTCCAATATAATTTTTGCGTGGAGTTTCCTCGTTGGCAATAGCAGGCATGGCTTGTAGGGGTTGTGGGTTTGGCGGAGTGACAACCGCGCAATTTTGGCTTGAAGCCTTCCGCTTCTTGCCTCGGTTTTTCTTAGAGAGATCGTCAGTGGGTTCAACAGTGGCTTGATGGGCGGTTTTTAATGGAGTTTTCGAGGTATTTTTACGCATGACATGGTTACTATTCAAACGGGCAGCTAAACGATAGGTTTCCTCGATAGTGGTTAGGCTAGCAGCTTCCATGAGGTTCGTGAATGAATCATGGCAACAGTGGATGTATTTGTTGATGGCTTTTTCAGGAGTATCAACTTCGCTAGGACACAGAATGCTAAGTTGCTTGAAACGAAGAGTTAAACCATCATTGTCGTCACCCACTTGTTTTAGGTACCAAAACTCGCTCTCTAACTTCCTTATCTCGTGCGGCGGACAAAACTCCTCTTTCATGATTCTTTTCAATTCGGTCCATGGCAACGCGTGAGCGGCGTCCTCGCCCCTTATACCTCGCTCAGAGGTCCACTAATCAAGAGCCCTTGATCGGAATACCCCTGTGGCATTTTGGGTGCGTAGGTTGTCTGGACAACCACTTTGACGAAAAGTGATTTCCATGGCATCAAACCAAGAGAGTAGCGCGGTAGCACCATCTTTTCCAGTAAATTCCAATGGTTTGCAAGCCATGAATTGTTTGAAGAGGAAGGGTGTCTTTGGTTTATCCACCTTGGAGTCCATTGAACCATGAGAGGAATTGGGGTCGGTTTGAATGCGGCTAAAGATGTCGGGTATAACTCGAGCCATTTGGTCAGCCATTTGTTCAGCAATGAGCCCAACTAGCTCTTGTTTGGAGATGGATTCGCTGCTGGAACCTTTCTTTGACTTGGTCTTCTTTGATGAGTTTGGAGATGCCATCTAGAAGTTTTGAAAGAAAGGAAAGGATGAGACTTGAATCATAAATTTTAAAGCAAGGTTTTAGCATGTAAAAGCATATAAGAGTTCATGTATCATGTAAAGTTCACATAAAGCATAAGTTTCCAACATGTATTCAACAAGTATAACACGTATGAATGTGTATAAGGAGTATAAATTTAGTTTGTTCACGAGGATTATTATTGTTTTTTATTGCGATGACGTGCGAAATGAGTTTAAAAGTTTGAAATGAACGAACGTTCAAGTATAAAATCACATATAAATTAAGATACATAAAAGAGAGGCTCAATAAAACATTGGATTGTTTCGGGTAGAGAAACGTCGACTATTCCAAAGTGGGTCGAAAGTCCTTTCGAATTAGAGAAAACGTGCTTTGGCCTATAGGTAAGATACTCTCGTCGAGAAGCGATTAACGGTATCTTACCCTTCCAGTTACTACACGTCTCAAATCGATCGAAACAATCGGGACTTTGGCGAGATCGAAAATCGAGGAGTGGGACTTAATCGAAATGGTGCGGGTTTCACCCCTAACTTGAAGATTTCATACCCTAAGGTGGTTAGTACTCGTTGGGTCAAAATAAATTTCGACACTTTGACGAGGGTCCACTAGAGTTGAATTGGAAATTTACCATTTAGATGTGGATTTCACTCCTAGCTAAATGGCGAAATTTCGTGCAAAATAAGAATAAGCGGAATGAGAGTCGTTCACCAAATTGTGGGTTTCACGCCTATTTTGGTAAACCCGTCTCATTTGTATAAAGAGTGTCTTTAAGTCTTCACGTGTATTGTGTAAAATGTCTTAGGAAAGACATTATGTAAGTATTAAGACCAAAAAGAAGAGAAAGAAGCAAGGTAGGAAGAATAACATTTTAAGCATATAACAAGAATGGTCAAAAATATGGTTCCTACTATAGACTAGGTCGAACATGGCAATTCTACCTAATTCCCTATAGTTATGGCTCTGATACCAATCTGTCACACCCCAACCAATGGCAGAAACATCGGGATGAGACGAAGTGTGAAGATTGCTAGAGACATCATAACGCTATTTGTGACAATATTTAATAAATCGATTTCATTTCATAGAGTAAATTGTCAACATTACAAGAAATTCAAATACAACAAGTTCAAAGGAAATACATGACAACATAATCAAAATTGATACAACATATTAAACCTAAACGTCTATATGTGTATCTAGGCATCAACACTACTTCTTTTCATAGCATCGTCATCATCAACCTGTAACATGTTTGAAATACAATTCAATGCAAAAGCAAAGGCGAGTATACAAGTTTGGTACGTACATAACAAAAGATAAGTGTTAAACAATTCCTCATAGGAAGCATGTGATTCAAGATAAACAATAAATTTGGCATGTGTCAAACATATCAAACCAATAATGAAACGGAAGATGCTCGTGACATAACCACAAGTCTACGGGCGGGTCGTTAATCCTATAGCGCTATATATGTCACGGATAGGCTTGTACGAAGTTAATGATATGTCTGACACATAATGTCCTCAACCCAAGTTTAAAGTATCAAGCAATCACGTATACAAGCATGTTATAGGAATGTTCATGTGTTTAAGCAAAATGTTCATGTGTAAGTTTTGATAAGTAAACATGTTACACCCCAAAAGTGGTAAAAGTAAAAGAGGGGAATACGAGTATACTCACGGTTTTGCAAGTCTTGAACTCGAGAATCCGAGAGTAAGTTGATTGTTGGATTAGCTAGTTGGTGCACCTTGTCCTTCTACACAAAGGAACAAAGTGTATGAGTTTGGGGAAATCGGAAGATCTTAAGGATTCGGAAATAAAAATGATATGAAAGTATTATATCAAAATAATCATCTTTAATGCACAACACTTGTATGACACTTGGTAACCACAAGGGTTATAATGATTTAATGAGTTGAACACTCATAAGAATCATAACAAGGTTTAGCCTTAGATGATGTTCTACTACTTTGACAAAAGAATATAAATTCACCATCAAAGGTTCGAATGTACATAGATATTATTTAGGTTATATAGTATATATTATTAAGTCCAAATTTTCAAGTATTTCAAGCATGAGGTAGAAGATTATATCTTCATTTAGGTACCTCAAAGTGTGTCAAAGAAGTCATGTATGAGGTAGGAAGAACAAGCTTCCATTTAGGCACCTCGTATGCGTTCACCACTACACTTGTTGTAAGAACAAACAAGGAGGGTCATGAACTAAGATTAGTACATTAATATAAACAATCTAAACTATGAGAAATCATCAAATCATGTGGGGATTTTATGTTGGAAAAACCCAAGTTGTTCCATAATCACTCCTATATCAAGTTTGAAGCTTGAACATGACTTGTGGGTTTAAAACCCTAATCAAAACAGAATTTATTTGAGGTTTAACCTCTGATGTTGTATGTCTCAGCCCCGGTTTTAAGCTTAACTAACCATGGAAGAGGTTATAAGCATAAGGACGTGGGTTTGAGTGAGTTAAACTCAAGTTTGCACAAGTATAAACAAAGATAAACAAAGTCAGATTCAAACAGTGAACTTTGGAGCCATATTTCCGGAGTTCCAGGGACTTATTCTCTGTGAAATACCCATGGAATCGAAGCTAAGGACGATCCAAGTGTTCTGGAAAAAGAATGAGCGAAAAAGGATAAGAAATGAGTAAGTTATGCTCACTTTAGTGGAGCTTGGTACTTCTGCTCGGACCTGAACTTCCAGCTGCGATTATGAGAGTTTGAGAGAGTTGTGGGAGTGATTCTAAAGTGCAAGAGGCTTGGAGGACCTTGGGTACTTATAGGGGAGTGATTAGGGTTGTTTTGGGGGGATAATTAATGCTAAAACTCAGTTTAAACATGGAAATCCCGCTCAAAAAGGAATCTGGTCGCGAGCTGAACATTTTTCTGATCTGGGGATGGCCAGGCGGCCCGCGTAAGCCCATGGGTTAAGCTTACGCGGCCCGTATGGTGGGTGTGGGCTGAAGTTTCCAATTATTACATTTTAGCCCCTATAGTTTACTATTTAGGGCTTTTAGGGTGATTTAGGGACTTGTTTTGCCATTTAAGCATAGTTTAAGGTCAATTCAAGTATGAGGAACATAATCAAAGTATAATTAAGCGTATGAAGGTCGTATTCAAGAATCGTTTATGATCGAAACACGTTTTATGCGTAAGTTTCATGTATTTACAAGTTTAGCACATAGTTTCCAAGAATTACGAATAAGCATCAATTGTTCCACGAAATTGAACGTATGAGCATCTATAAAGTATGCATAACATGTAATTAACAAAATACGAGTTTTATTCATGATCCAAGTCTCGGATTTTACAACGGTTACAAAGAAAGAACGATTACAAGAGTACAAGGTTTCCAAAAATGGAAGTACAAACAAGACTTGCTAAAAACGGAAAGTACAAATAAGCAGGGCGTTACATTTAGGTTGGTTGGGTCAAATGGGCTGAATGTCTCCCAAATCATTTTATTTGAAATATCTAAGTAATATTTGTAATCATATTTAACAAACCATATATCTATTGAAAAGTCTTGTACTGCCACCTCAATTATTTACTTTCACTATCTTAAAAATTTATGACATGTATGTCTCGTACTGGTAGCTTTTTAACAGGAGTCAAAAAACTTTTGTATTTGCTTAAATTGAATTTTATATTTATAGTTTCAAAAATATAGTTTTACATATGCTATTGCAACTAATGTTATTTTCTACCAACTCGCCTTATCCAGTATATAGACATGGTCTATGCATAATGTTTCTTCATTTTTAAGATTTTAGACATTGAAATTAGTGAAAAACATCATCAGTTTCAACATTGAAATCACCAGCTACATCAGCTAAGAACAAGTATATCATCATTTTTCGGCGTTGTGTCAATACACTTATAAAACATACAACTAGAATTCAACTATATGTGTACAAGTGTTAAAGGTTAGTGCCTAAGAAAAAACTTTAATCACGATTATTCCTTCCGGTTTTTACATTCAAATAACGGTCAGTACGGGTACCGTAACGTACCGGGTATTTTCGGTACCGGTTCCGATACCCATTTTTTGTGTTTTTCGGTACCGGTATTGATATCGGTTGGTACTAAGCTCGTCCTTATGGAAACCTATAGCTGGAATTGAAAAAGATTTGGCACACACTAATCAAAAGAAACTGTGACATGCATTTCTTTCACCAACTATGTGTAGCATTTGGAACACACGGTTTTCAGCGGAAAGGATTGTAATTCGTTCAAAGTGGTCGAATAAATAAAAGAAAGAACGTTCGAGCGGGTAATGAATAGATCAAAACTAACGGGCATCTCTTGGAGCGAATGGAGAAATTTTAGTTTTGTAGCATAATTTGTATTTTGATTTTGTTTTTTGGTGAATGTAGATTGTAATTGTTGCAAAGATGCTCTAAAATTCCTTGTGACTTTGCGCCTGATGTGATCGGTGTATATATCTGATCGTGCCTCCTTCTTTCTCTCTAGTCGCAGCCGACTTCCGCTGATGTTGCGTGTCCCTCAAATTGATTCTTGGCGTCCCCTTATATAATATGCAGCTCTCAAATATATAATAATAATCGCCGCCTCTCCCCTCTCATCGTTCCCCCTCTCTTCGAATATATATTTAATTAGAAGGCCAAAATCCATTAAATTCAATAACTTCGTTGGGCCTTTAATTTGCAAAGATGCTTTTCAAAATCGTCCCATAGCAGGTATCTTTTTTTTTTCCAAGGCTGATCATGTTAATGTTATATACATAACATTATTTTAATACTTAATTTAAAAGCCTAAATCATGCTTTTCACGTAAATCATCACTAGAGAATTTGGGCGGCCCATGAACAACATTCAGCTTTTCCTTTTTATGTATAGAGATGAGTGGGCTCGGTCTATTCGAGAAAAGTGTCGGCAATTTTAATTCGGTTACTGGCGTCCCACTCTGCCCAACTGGCTGGTTATTTCCATATTACTCGTTTTTGCTCCATTTGCACCAGGACCTGTCCCAACACAAAATAATATAATATAATACTAATAACTAAATAAAACAAATAAAAACTATACAAAAATTATACAATTTACTGTTAGGATCGGAGGCTCTCATGATTGTGTTTGTTTGTATGTTTGGAATGATTTGTAAATATGAAAACATGTAAAGTGCAGCGGAAATGAAAACAAACTTTGTAAACACAATCAAATGGAGAAAATAGTTTGATAAACAATTGCTTCTCATAGAGTCAAAAGATTTACAAATCAAAGCAAAAGATTACAGATATGCTTACAAACTAAACTCCCCCTCAGCCTGATGCCCCAAGGTTGGTTGCACACAAGATGAAAGGATTAGACATGAGGAGAAGAACTCGCTCAGTCAATCAAATGTAACAGTACAGGGTACTGTTACATTTATAGGCAAACCAAACCACTGAGGTATCTCAGCTGACGTCACCATGAAAGCGACGTCTAACAGCCTAACAACCTGTATCTACTGTCCTTACACAAACACTGCTAACCTAACCACTGACTATACATAAAACAGATAATTCACTAAACAGTTGCTTTCTCTTTATGTCAGTGTTTTCCTCAAGGTTGATCAGTCCTTGACTGGGCAGTGCTTTATCATTAGTAGATAGGACCAGCAGTGTTGGATACTTCAGGGTTTTCATCAGCAGTTGAAAGGGCAGCAGCAGTTGAATATGAACAGCAGATAGAGACCATCAGTTGTTATAAATCACTTTCAAGGGGAGAGCAAAGTGTAAACTGCTGCTTATTGTGAATCCTCTGTTGTGACCTGGTTTTGGCTTTACATTATCTGTTCCTCTGGTAGGGTTCAATCCCAACATTTACATAGGACAAATATGTGTATTTTACCCCACATCAAATATCCCCACACTTAAACTTTTTTCGTCCTCGAAAAAGAATTTATGCAAAACGGAATCATAGATGGGTTAATCATTCGGGATAAAGCTTAAATTACTTATTAAAATCGAAACTTGTGTTAGCCGTGATTGCAAGTATATTTGTCCTCTTAAACCCAAACCCGGTTCCAAGCCCTTATCATGCAATTTAATTCAATTATGGTCAATCCACCTAGGGTCTCACGCTAAGAATCACAAGTCCACCTAATTCCCCCTCAAGCTTATAGGACAAAAGTAACAACCATTGGGCTATTTGCTAACCGCCTTATACCAAGATCAAAAGAGTTTAAAAATCAAATCTATTCTTATTTTTTCTCTTTTTTTTCTTTTCATCACTTTTTCATTTTTTTTTCTTTTTTCGAGCATAGACGTTGCTTTCCCTAACCCAGAGACATTCCGGCTGTAGAGTCGCTATCCCCAACTCGGATTACTTAGGCTTCGGTACTTTTATTTTCTTTGCAAGGTCGATTTCACACACCCTAGCGGTAATCCGGCTGTAAAGTCACTATCCCCAACCCAGACTACATAGAAATGCGCTACTTTCATTCAGTTTCTAGCTCTTTTTTTCATTTTTTTCCTTTTTCAACGAGATATGACAAGAAACTCTAACGATCTTAACTTATAACGGCACCCCTTATACTATTATTGGCGGTTTCAATTTCCCCACTTTCCCTAGATGAGAACCCACTAGTAGACCGACAATTAGGTATATTTAAGATCAAAGGAACCTAGAACCGAATCGAGCCTACCCGCACATCCCAAACTAGACACAAGCTCGAATATTTTATCTCATATTATTATTATTTGAACCCGAACAAAAATCCGACTTTTCTATCATTTTTCGTTTTTTATTTTGCAAACTTCTTATTTCAAAGGACATTTTCTAATTTTTTCAATTTTTTTATTTTTAAATTTTTAAATTTTTTTTGTATTTTTCAAATTTTTGACTCAAACGACACACTAACTAGACACTAAACGATAGTTTCCCATCCCCACACTTAAACTCTACATTGCCCTCAATGTAGGATGGAAACCGACTCAAAAACTAAAAATAAATAAGAAATAAAAAGACACAAGGGCATAAATGGAAAAGACTTAGCTGGTTAGTAACGCGTAAGCTCCAAAACTCTTGTCCAATCCAGCTCGATCGTATAGCATTTCGGTCGCGATCGGCTTTGACTCTGACCGGTACACTTGGAAAAATGCTTGATATTCGAAAAGCAGCTCCAAAATCACCCGAATGGAGATTGAGTACGGGTGGTACATATTCAAACCTGCATAAACAAAAACATGCAAACACCAAAGCAATACCGACTCTAAACAAAAGACTAACTCAATACTACTAAATAAGACTCAAAATACAAAAACTACGACTCAAAATACAAACTCTACAAAACCTCCCCACACTTGAATTTAATCAGGAGGTTTTTCTTTGATCTGGACCTTATCTAACCCGTTTAATTCCACCCGATCCTCAAAAATAGTTAAAAATTTAATAGTGGAATAATAAAATATTTTAAAATTTTGAAACGGGTCAGACCACCAGAATTTAAACTTACCTGGAAGAAACCGAATGCATGACATGTAGCGAGAGGACTGATCGTGCGTGAACGGCTCCTTCATCTCCATCTTATATAAAGCTTCAATCCTCTCCCGGTTTAGATCCTTTCTCTTTCTTTTCTTTGCCTTTTCCCGTGGCTTCTCTGATTTTTCAGTTTCACCTATCACTAATACCATGGGCCAGTTGTGGTGTTCTTCTTCTTCCACCACTTTCAAAGGATGATCCCCACACTTAGTTTCTTCGTCTGGGGCAGGTTCGATCACCTCTGTCGGTTCACCTTCAAGTAGGGCATCAAAGTATGCTATATCTCCATCAGGATCAGATTCCCCTACCTCTTCATCAACAATTAGACCCTCTAACTCTAAATCTAAAAACTCATCATCCCAAGACAAGTTATTTTCTTCTACCTCATTTTCATCCTCTGCACCAAACATCAAACCTATTGAATCTCCTAATTCCACTTCCTCCTCCATCACTTTTTCTTTTTCCACTTCATCAAACATCCAACCAGTGGAATCCCCCAATTCCACTTCTTCTTCAATTACTTCTTTCTTCACTAACGACCTTTGATACGCCGCCCATCCTTCTTCGTCTATTTCATCATCAGAGTCACTCCAGTAATTAATAATTGGAATCTGTGGAACCGGAGGTGGGACTTCAGCGTCCATTTTCGTCTCCGTGACTAGAATGATCTCCTCATTTGACTCATCTTCGTACGGCAGCTCTTTCCCCAGTTCTGGAAATGTTGGGGTTAATTCCCCAGTAGAAAGCATGTAACCGAGGTAGTTACCTTCCGCATCATATGTATAGCCAGTCGTTGGCTGATCTGGTTAGACTTTTTGCGCCTGTTCCTCTTCTTTCAATCTCCTAGCAATGTCATCTACTGTACGTTGAAGATCTAATAGAGCAGACTGTTGATCTAATAAAGCAGACTCTCGATTTTTATTTATTTGCTCTTGATTCTTAGCGAAATCAGTTAGGGATTTCTGCGTCGCCTGATTTTGCGTCATCATCTGAGCGAACATCTCTTCCATCCTACTCAAACTACACCAAGCAGCATCATCACCCCCATCAGAGTTGCTACCAGAATATTGATCATAATACTGACCCTCGTTATATTGTGGCTGCTGATACGGATCATTGTAATATGGCTGATTATCATAATAATTCAAAGAATACCCCTGTGAAAAATATGGTTGTGACTGCATAAAAGGGTTAGCATAACAACGTGTGGAGTACCTCGGGAAATATGGACATAATATAGAGATGTGAGGTATACCACAATTCTGACACATAACTGACACTAAGACTCAAGATAAAGAAAAGACACAGACAATTAGACACCTACGACTCCAAAGAGAGACATGAAGACTCACTAGACACACCACAAAAAGCATATAATATACAAAAGCAAGTAGCACGTATGATGTCAATTAAGTCCAAATAAAGTAATCAACGCAATCGCCAAAGAGTCCCCGGCAACGGCGCCAAAAAACTTGATGTGCACGAAGTGGTTAATTAAAAACAACTAAAATTAACCCTAATCTAGACACTCAAAGCTTTAAATTTATAAACTTAGACTCGATCTAAAACTAAAACCACACAACCGGCAAGTGTACCGATCAATGTAGTATAGCTAAAGTAAGTCTGAGTATCGAACCCACGAGACTCTAATGATCACGCTAAGACTCTATTTAGACTAAAACTGACACGACTTAACTAATTGTATATTGATTGGGGGGGTTTCTAAAAATCCTAAATAAATTATTAAAATAATGCTAAATAACTAGACACGAACTTGGACGAAGACTAGAACCAGTGGCGATGGAGACTACCTAGGCTAGACGCAGGTTAAACTCAGAATGGATTTCTATTCGATAGTTTTGTGGTATGGAACCGAGATCTTTAAATGCTAAACCTATTAAGATACCAACTAAGCCCCTCGATCCTTCTCAAGGCGATTCTTGTGGCACTACCTAGGCTGTTACGCTTACCGGCTTTTAGATTTCCTCACAGTCCTCTAACTTCTTGAAAGTGCCTTAACATGACGATCTACCTCACAGCGCGAAAGTCTAAGGCAACTATGGGTTTCAATCTTGGTTTAATAGACAAGAGAATGTTTAAGGACTAGACCGATTTCTTTCAAAACCTAGACCTAGCTATAAACCAAACCAAGACCTATTAATAACCTCGAGCCTCACAGTGACAAGATTAGTAGAACACTCGATTTTATTAAATTACCTAATATTACTTCTAAGGTTACTTACGCGTTTTTCACCCTAAAGGATTAATGATCTATTACGTGATATAGACACTCACCTAATCAAGAACTCTAGCACTATTGGTTCAGTTCTGTTTGAGCATGAGGGAAAACAATAAATCATACCTGTCACAGCAGAAAGTCCAGTGGAGAATCCAGTAATGGAGTTCGACATGCTTGTCATCGTGATCTGGTTCCTCCTTAGGGTGCTGACTGATGATGGGGCTTAGAGAACCGAAAAGGGTATCGGCTAGGAGATAGAGGACGAATTTGATGTTATGCTTATGGGGTGTGTAACTGAGTAACCCTTTAACCTCCACTTAATTCTCCTTATATAAGCACCCAGGAGGAAACCTAATTAGTTACTAAGGGTAATATGGTCCATCAACAATTACCAACTAATTTAAATAATAGGTTATTATATATTTTGATCTTTATTATTTAAATGATTATAATGGCTATAGATTAAATATTGTTACATAATATATTTAATCTTACAAGCACAACCCTATTATGCGATAAAGACCGTCACCAAGGATTATACGAAGCAATAAACAGCGATCGAACAGAATCAAGCATGCATATACACAAAGTTAAAATTCCATAGTCGTTTACAATACAAGAAAATCCATAAACCACATTAAAACCGAATAAAAATCCAATCTTTTATTAAACCATTGTCATGCCTAGGTAGTATAAGATATTTAGCCAAGAAACATAATCTTAAAAACCATCAAACAAGGTTAAAGAAAATGCTTATAGGGACTCATGTCGTTAAACTTTTTTCTTTTGGACTCAACTAGTTAAAACCACTAAAACAGAGGGACTCAAAAAGTAATTTACCCTAACTTTTTTTTTGCTTATTTTTATAGACGTTTCCAGTTGGTCTACTTTTGATCGATAAACAATTACAAAAAAAAAATAGTCAGTACACTCAAATCACGTTAAAAAATCGACCCCGCAGCGCGCGGCATCAATTCTAGTTATTATTATTGAGGAAATTATATTTTTGTCGCTTTTAATAAATTGTGTTTCGTTGCTTCATCTTTTTTTTGTGTATCAAACTGTACAAAGTAATTATTCATTCTATTTACATAAGCGTAACCAAACATCACAATGGAATGGAATGATCCATTTCATTTCGTTGTCAATTCCATTACTTTGTTCATTCCGTTGTCCATTCCATTACTTTGTTCATTTTATTATCTGTTCATTCCATTACATCATACCAAATAGACAAGTAATCATAGTTTTCGGGCTATGATTAACATATAATGTCATGATTAGGTGGTTGTTTGTTTTTTAAACGGCTAGTTATGGATAAGTCAATGAAAAGCATACATAGATGATTGGTAGTTATAACCACCTTAGTGGCCGGTATTTATATTATTAGTTTTATACTTCTATTTCCTCTTTTGTAATGGCTAATACATTACAAACTCCCATTTACACTACTTCTAAGTTACACATTGCTTAAATTTAAATTTTTAAACCTGGGTTCTCCTCAAAGAGGCTTTGCCTTTTATTACTAGGATACAACCCAAGTGACATTTCCTATTTAAAAAACTATAGGTTATTTCTCTCAAACAATTCGTATTTTCGTTTTAAATGAGATAAAGGTCATTTCTTTTTCCAAATCAGACTCAACAATTAGATTATGGCCTTGGTGTTGACTTGGTTGATGTAAATACTATGGCCTCGGTGTTGGAATGCAAAGCGGGTTGTGTTCTGTTTATGTATTTGGGGCTTACAATAGGAGCTAACAAAACTAAAGTTGATATCTGGAGGCCTATGTTTGATGTGTTCGAATCTTGGTTGTGTTCATGGAAAGCTTTAACCCTTTTCATTGGAGGTAGAGTGACACTAATCAAATCCGTATTAAAGAGTCTCCCTATTTACTATTTCTCGCATTACAAAGCTCCAGTAAAAATGATTGAGGGTTTGGTGACTATAACTAAGGTGGTGTTTGGTTTTTGGCCAGAAGCACTTCTGGCCACTTATGTCTGCGCCGCGCAGACGCGCGCAGAGGTTTGGAGTCCACAACTTGTTTGTTTTCTAGCAGACCTTTCATTAAAAAAGGTATGCGAGACCTCTTCACCACACAGACATGATTCCATGTCTTCTTGGAACCTCTTCTTGGCAGACCACCTCTACCACCACATCCCTGCCACCACCTCCACCACCACATCCCTGCCACCACCTCCACCACCACCTCCGCCACCACATCCCTGCCCAAACCTCCACCACCACATCCCTGCCCAAAAACCCCAAATCGAACCAAAACCCCCAAATCAATATCGGTGAGAGAGATACCGTAGAGAGAGAGTGTGAGAGAGATACCGTAGAGAGAGAGAGAGAGAGAGAGAGAGATCGGTGGTGGTGGTGCTACCAGATCGGAGATCGGTGGTGGTGCTTGAACCGAAACCCCCAAATCGAACCAAACAAGCTGGTGAGATGGCGGAGATCGGTGGTGGTGGTTGAACCCAGAAAACCCCCAAATCGAACCAAACAAGCTGGTGAGATGGCGGAGATCGGTGGTGGTGGTTGAACCCAGAAAACCCCCAAATCGAACCAAACAAGCTGGTGAGATGGTGGAGATCGGTGGTGGTGGTGGTTGAACCCAGATCGGAGATGATGGTGGTGGTGTGAAGGCGGAGGTGGTGCGGTGGTGGTGGTGCGGCGGTGGTGGTCTACAGATTGTAGAGAGAGAGAAGAGAGAGAGAGTTGAGGCAGAGATTGTGTGGGAAAAGTGGTTTTGTAGAAGGAAAAAAAACAAACCCTCTTCTCCTTGCAGACTGCAGACATTTGGTCCACCTCTTCTCCTGCAGATGCCTGCAGATGTGGTCCGCAGACTGCAGACCTTTTCCCGCAGAAAAAACAAACAGCACCTAAGAGATTTCTATAGGATGGTTCAAACACTCTTAAAAAGATTCATTAGGTTGCTTGGAATTCAATGACGGTTCCATAAAGAGGGGGGGGGGGGGTTGGCATTAGTAAGCTAAAAGACATTAACAATGGCCTTTTAGCGAAATGGGCGTGGAGATATAGGAATGAAGATCAAAGTTTATGAAAGAAAGTTATTAAGGATTGTAGCTTTAATAAAAGGGGATGATTGGTTTGCCATCCAACAAACCTATTATTACAAGGGGTTAGAATAATATAGGTAAATTGGAATCCATGCTTAGACTATGGGGTGTGGACTTGGAGGCTTGGAGGGGTTTGGGTTAGGAGCATTGCTTGACACGTGGTAGATGTAGGCTCTACCAGTCCACACCCATAAAAGTAGGGTGTGGTAGCGGCATGGCCAGGCCGGCGTGGGTTGCCATATGTTTTTTTTTGGAGTTGATAATTATATAAAATAACACAACTTATATTAATTTAAAAAAAGTTTCATAAAAGACGATCATAAAAAAAAACTACTTAATAAATCCTAAAAAATAAAAAATAAAACTACTTATTAAATCCTAAAAAATAAAAAAAATACAAAGTACGGTAAATATTAAAGTGGGGAACCCACTTAAAATCCGTATTCCCATCGTGTCTGTACTCTTTGCGATCTCGACTCGATCGTCGTGGGTCAAGTTGCCCGCATGGACACGGTGGAAACAAACTTCAAAAAGATCCAACTTCGGTTTGAGCTCACGCCATTTGTGTTGACACACGTTTAAGTTGTGACACGTGTTCCCGACGTGTGGTTGGTATTGTTGAAACGCTCGACCCCAATACGCTGTTTCACCGCGCTGTAGAGTTCGTTGTGCGTCAACAATCGATGTCACTTGTGCTATTTCCTCCTCTTCGGTCCAATGCACTATTTTTTGTTTGGTTGAAGATATGTAATTTGTGTTGGGTATTGGTTGAAGAAGAATGGGAAAATATGTAATTTGGGTTGGGTATTTATAGGTAAAAAATGTATTTTTTTTTTAAATTTGAGTTACCATACCATAACCACCACCCCCAAACGGCCACATCAACCCAGCCAATTAAAGCCAGCCATGTCACACTGCCCCCCTCCCTGCCCCACACCAGTCTCAATCCCCACGCCAGCGGGGCAACACCATGGCCAACGCTAGCCCGATGTGGTCTAGCCAGCGTTGCTTGGCAAACGCCGCCCCAACCCACGTCCCACACCCCACGTTCTTACTATTAGAGGTCTCAAATTTTACAAGTTAATCAAAGTGGTGATTGGAAACGGAGAAAGCATTAGGTTTTGGGTTGATCTGTGGTTTTGTAATGAACCCCTCAAATATATTTTGACTAATTTATTTAATCTGAATGAGTTAAAAAATGACAAGATCATGGATTGTTTCGAAAGACATGACGAGAGTATTGTTTGGAAATGATGCTGGAAACACGCTCCTTTGTTAATCGTGGAATTCTCAGAATGGCAAGTTCGCAACAACCTGCTGATTTCGGTTCAAATCACTGGGAATAAATATCAGTAGGATTGGTTGGGAGAGGAATCGAGTCAGTTTTCTGTTAGATAGGTGAAGTGTCCGCTAGGAAGAGACCATGATTCAAGTCAAGCTTATGTTTTAGATTGGTGCAAGTGAATTCCATCTAAATGTAACACTTTTGCGTGGAGAGCAGAGAGAAATAGTTGGTGTTGTTTCCGTTGTTGAGCGAGCTGGGTTTGTGAATGATATAATAATAATAATAATAATAATAATAATAATACATAAATAATAAAATGGGTTAGGATCAAATACAAAGGATAAAATAAATAAGAAGGGTAAGAAGGATTCTAGTCCATTGATCTTAGATTTGGAGGGTTGAGATTAATTGTAGGGAAAATAAGATAATAGAAGGGCATAAAGGGAATCCTATATTTATGGATTTTCTCTCTCCACATGCAAGGCACATGCCAATTCCCCCATCAATTTAAAACGTCCATAACTTTTTCATACGACATTTTTTTTTTAAATTTCACCATAATAACGAGTGTTTTTTTATCTTTAATATGAGTACCATATTATCATATAAAAATAAAATAAAAAATTTCATTTTTACTGGGTTTTTTTTATTGCATTGTGTTAAAGGTTCAGGTCATTGTGTCTTTTAACTGGGTTTTGGTCAGTAGAGTTTCTATACATTGTGTTATTATCAAAGCCTATAACACAATGTTAATTTGGGTTCTATCCATTGTGTTTTTATAAGAACCTATAACACAATATATGACACAATGAAGATGGTGTTATATCTGGGTTTTCTATAAATTGTGTTATTAGTTCAGGTCATTGTGTTTAATATGTTATTCATTGTGTTTTAATATGTTGTCCATTGTGTTTTAATAATTTGTTCAATTTTTTTTCATTATCTTTGTTCATTGTGTTTTAGTTTGTTGTGTATTGTGTTTTTAGTTTGTTTTTCATTGTGTCTTCATCTGCTCTCCATTGTGTCTTTTAGCTGCTGTCATTAATTGTGTCTTTTATCTGTTGTCATCAATTGTGTTTTTATTTAGTCTGATACTTATTGTGTTATATGTTATCGCCATTGTGTTATACGTTATGCTCATTGTGTTTTAGTATGTTGTCTATTGTGTCTTTATCTGTTGTCATTGATTGTATTTTTGATCTACTTTACATTGTGTTATTATCAAAACGTATAACACAATGTTAATTTGGGTTCTATCAATTGCGTTTTTATAAGAACCTATAACACAATATATGACACAATGAAGATGGTGTTATATCTGGGTTTTCAATAAATTGTGTTATTAGTTCAGGTCATTGTGTTTAATATGTTATTCATTATGTTTTAATATGTTATTCATTGTGTTTTAATAATTTGTTCAATTTTTTTCATTATCTTTTTTCATTGTGTTTTAGTTTGTTGTGTATTGTGTTTTTAGTTTGTTTTTCATTGTGTCTTCATCTGTTCTCCATTGTGTCTTTTATCTGTTGTAATTAATTGTGTCTTTTATCTGTTGTCATCAATTGTGTTTTTATTTAGTCTGATACTTATTGTGTTATATGTTATCGCCATTGTGTTATACGTTATGGTCATTGTGTTTTAGTATGTTGCCCATTGTGTCTTTATCTGTTGTTATTGATTGTGTTTTTGATCTACTTTACATTGTGTTTTACATCATGTCCATTATGTAATATGCAACTGGGTTTTTGAATTTTTTTTGAAAAATATAACAATATGGTACTCATATTAAAGATAAAAAAACGCTCGATTTTATGGTATAATTTTTTTTAAAACAAATGATGTATAAAAAAGTTACGGACGTTTAAAAATTGGGGGGGAAATAACATGTGACTTGCATGTGCATATTCTCTTTCCTCTTGTAGATAAAATTACCCTTTCCATTTAATTTCTCCTAGGACACTTGTCACTCTCTAGTAGCTTCATACCCTTCTTATTTTTAAAAACTTTGTATTATAACTCAACCCATAATAAAATAATAAATAAATAAATGGATAACGACTGTCTGAAAAAACCCCTTAAAATAACAAAAGTATTTTATTCCTACACAATCAGAATAACAATAACAATTCAAAACATTACATTAAAGAGCAGAGAGAATATATATTTCAAAACATATCTGTTTTGTCTCATTATCATCCCCAACAATAATAAAACCCCTTAAAACAGCCATTAATTACACCCCTTGCCACCCTCTCTCTTTCTTTCTCCCCCTACAACTATCTTTTCAAATTCACTCCAACTTTCTCTCTCTAAAACTCCTGTCTTGTTTTCTCTCTCTAAAATTCATCTTCTCAAAACACTTCGAAGCTCAAAACTCTCATCTCACATAAACCTTCATCTTCATTCTCATAACAACACCTATTTATACTTCTGTTCTATAAATGTTCAATTTTGTTCAAAAAATTTGAATTCAAACGGTCAATTTTTCCACCATTTCAGCTCTGTTTTCAGATCTGTAGCTGATAATCTCACAATATACCTGTAGGCATTAGCTTTGTCTTCTAAATTTGAAAGCTAGGGTTTAAGATATTTAAAAATTAGGCGCGTGCATTGATTTGCGTGCATACGATGTGTTTTATTAGGGTTTAGGGTTTTGGAATAGTGAGACAGTGGTTATTAGTTGTTGTGGCGATGAATCGGAGCTTCCGAGCGCCGGAAAAAGGAATGCCGGCAGCTGCGGCGGTGATGCAGCGGCAGCCGCAGATGATGGGGAGTTTTAGGAAGTCTGTGGTTAAAGAGAAGGAAGAGGAGTTAGGTTTGTTCATGGAGATGAGGAAACGAGAGAAGGAGCGTGATCTGCTGCTTCAAAATACTGAAGCCGAATTCGATTCTTCAATAGGTAGTTTTGTAATTTGATTTGCTTTGCTTTATTGATATGTTTGTGGAATTGTTCAAAGAATTATAATATGTTATGCTCTGTATTTGTCAGTTGATTGAATGAGTGAGTTAACATACTATGATTAGAAAGATTCCATTTCAAGTTGAGATAAATTAATTACAAAACAATTTGAAAAGAGTAGATTAAGGCCTCATTCCCTATTCAAAATGTTGGTTTGGTGGATTTATATAATAGTTGGGTGGGGGTTATAACAAATCGGTTATTTGTATATTGTTCGAAATGTCACTTACCTATGTAACTTGATGAATGTTTTGTATCTGTCTAAACTGTTATATTTGATTTTGCAGGATCGTTTGGCATGCCTGCCGCAACACCTGCTAGAAAGACAGGCGCTGATAAATTTCTCGACTCTGAAAATGATAAGAATGATTATGATTGGTACTTGTTTAATTTTGTATTCTCTTTGTTTAATAATCAATTTGTTATGCCACTGGATTCAGTGTGGTGAGGCTAAACGCATTGGCGCGGCTTAAGTAGGGCGGGCGGCTAACCCCCGAAGTTTTCGCTTAGTAGTGGAGAGTATGTAGTTTTCGTATAGAAAATTTTGGGTATATACGTTTTCAACCCCTCAGTTTTATAGAAATTTGTAGGTCCAGTGACTTCTGCCCCCTGGTCGGAAATCTCAAGCTTCGCCACTAGCTAAACGTATCCTCCCTGTATGCTTAAGGCACCCCTCTTATGAGAAATATTAGAGAGATGATGTGACTGACTTAGTTGTGTGTGTGTGTGTGGGGGGGGGGGGGTGGGTGTACATTTAGCACAACCCTTGTATGCACATGTCGTATGAGTTATTGGGTTCATTTGGTTATTGTTTATTGAACCCTGTTATGTTTTCAGGCTTTTGACACCGCCTGGTACGCCTCTTTTTCCTTCACTAGAAATGGAATCACAAAAAACTGTCAGGGCCCAAGCAGGAACACCTAAAATCCGCCCTACTGCACTAAAGTCTCGAGTAAGATATCTAAACGAAGTAGCTTTATATGATTTTTTTTATGTCAGTGATACCGGTTTGAGATAAATTTAGGAGCAATTTCATGACCATAAACTTGCTAATCAATGATTTCGTTTACTTTGCTTATGTTCTAGCTATCAAATTCCCAACCGGAGGCTATAAACAGGAATGGTATGATATCTAGACAGCAAGTGCCATCTTCCGGATTAAATACATCAAGTATCGGAATCCGTCGGCCCTCTAGTTCCGGAGGCCCGGCTTCAAGGCCTGCTACTCCAACTAGAAGGCCCGCTACTCCAACCGGAAGGCCCACATTAGGCCAGTCAACCAGGCCTGTATCAAATTCAACCAAAACAGTTTCTAACACAACATCTAGATCCACTTCAACAACAACATCTAGACCTTCAAGATCCTCTACACCTACTTCTCGGCCCACCATGGGTTCAACCAAGCCCACACTACCAGCTAGATCTTCTACACCTACACCACGGTCCACCGCAAGATCTTCAACTCCCACAAGCAGACCATCTTTATCCGTAACAAAACCCTCTTCACGCGCCTCAACACCAACACGTAGACAACCTGCATTGACAACCGTAACAAAACCATCCACACCTATGGTTAAATCTCCTACACTCACAAAGCCTGTTTTAAATGCCACAAGAACTAGTGGTGGAGCGCCACCGCAACTTGCTAATTCTCCAAGTGCCAGACCAAGACCATGGAAACCGCAAGAGATGCCCGGTTACTCCCTTGAAGCACCGCCGAATTTAAGGACCTCACTTGCTGATAGGCCTCCTTCGGTTACGAGGGGGAGGCCCGGTGCGCCCAGTAGCCGGTCTTCGTCGGTTGAGCGGGTGACTACCGGAAGAGGTAGAAGGCAGTCTTGTTCACCGTCAAGAGGACGGCCTCCTAATGGCGTGATGCATAATAGTGGAAGCTCGGTCCCAGTTCCCGCACTGAACCGTGCGTATGCTAAAGCTAATGATAACACGAGCCCAGGATTGTATGGGACAAAGATGGTTGAAAGGGTGATAAATATGAGGAAATTGGTTCCACCGAAACAAGATGACAAGCATTCGCCTCATGGTAACTTGTCTGCCAAGTCATCTCCTGATAGTTCTGGTTTCGGTAGATCTCTTTCGAAGAAATCATTGGATATGGCTATACGACATATGGTAATTTTCTTTGTCCTCTATTAGATTATTATTATAATAACATAAACTTTGGTTATGAATTGTTTGTTTGGAACAGGATATAAGGAAAACAGTACCGGGTAACCTGAGGCCATTGATGACTAATATTCCAGCGTCATCAATGTACAGTGTGAGAACGGGAACGGGTCCCACAAGAAGTCGAACACTTAGCGTTTCCGATTCACCGCTTGCAACAAGCAGCAATGCCAGCTCCGAAATGAGTGTCAATAACAATGGTATGTGTTTCGATGGAAACATAGATGATGACATCAGCAGCGAGAGGAGCGTCATGAACATCTGCGGAAGGTGAGAATGTGAGATGTCATAAGTTATTTTATCAATTTGTATGTTAATTAATCTGCTTAACCTATGAATGATAGAGCCTGTATCGCCTAATTTAGTTATTAGTCTGAAACAGAAACTGCCTTTTGATAATCGGCTTGGTCAGGTTTGCAAAAGGGTTGAGTCCTTTTTTTTGTCTCGTATTAGCTGAGTGTGTTGGTTGGTTCTGTTCGGTTCAGTTTGGTTTGGTTTGTACAGGCTTGTATAATGTTTGAAATGCAAATAAATCGAGCCTTGTAAAAAAAGGTATTGAACCTATCCGGCCCGAATACCTTAAATGATTGTATGTTATAACAAGATATAATGTGGTACTCGTAGAAAACAAAAACCTAAAACTATAGAAGTTATCCCCAGCAAGGAGGGGCGGTCAGTTATAGGATCACGGATTCAATATATAACATGTGATATCCACCCCCACAACAAAGTTCCACGTGTGATATTTTCCACGAAATCAATTTTCGTTATTTTCTTCACGCGTTATTGTTTTGTTTTGTGAGGGTAATTGTTGGTTGGGGGGAAATTGTTGGGTGAGGTGGTGAGTGATGACCATTGCCACCAAAAAAGGTTGTGAGTGATGGAAAAATGGTTGATGACATGGCGAAACATGATTGGATATTATGAGTGATAAAATTCTATCACTAGTGACCACCCCCTCCCCCCTAATATAGATTTTAAAATAAAAAAAAATGTATAATCTTCGAGAACAACTTGTTTTACTGTAAGCAAACAAAAAAACAACCATCAAAGGCAATCAACATCTAACATGATAGTGTCGTCCAATGATTGGTCAAATTTGTTTTTAAGTGTCATGTTTGTTGGAGTCGTGGCCGTGACAAGATGGAGTCTCGTGAATCTCGTTTGTTGATTGGACAAGATTCTTGATTGTGGTTACATATTCAAGTATTGAATGAAAGTGGTCCCAGGTCGAATTCTGGTGGTTGCGATTTTGATTATTGCTATGGTTATGTTTTGAAAATCGGACCAGTAACAAAGCCTAACAACGTTTTGTTGGTTCAACCGGTTCAAGGCAAAAGGAGGTAAGATTGGCGGTTTTCCATTTGTTTTTACCAATTCACTCAAAAATGACCACCGTTTATTAGCTAGTAACCGAGCCTATAATACATGATTCTTTTTTAACATTAGGGCTTTATAAAACATGCTTGGTTATCTAAATCAAATTCACTTAACGTGTTCTCTTCCACCTCAACGTTACATCATCATCCCCATCAAGGGGTATGGTCCCCTTCCCCATCAACGTTTCGACTTTCAATTTGAATCGGGTAGGTTGCGGTGAGGATCACGATGACATTGAATCCCGATCAGGGGGTGCGGTGTTCCCTTTTGGTCCTGAGGCCACGTAGGCACTCTCGATCCTCTCTCGATCCCCATACTCCTTAGCCTTACCGGTACACTCTTTTACGAAAATTGATACCTTCACGTGTCGGTGGGAAAAGTATTTAAGAGATGCTTGGATTTATGAACTAATAACAACTAGTTGTATATCATTTTTCTTTCAATCAAAGTTTTTATAATGTGTTCTACATCGGCTACAGGTGCTCACAACGGTTAAAAAACCGATCCGTTTTTTTTTCAAGCTTGGTCAAAACCGGTTTTGAAAGAAATACGTGGGGTGAAAAACCTAACCTATATAACCAGTTAGGACTAGTTAACCACCATCAGTTAAAAAAACCTTTTTTTACTCCAAAAAAATAAAATAAAATAAACATAAGACATACATATAATAAACTCAATAAAATTCAGCTTTTATTTATTTTTAAAGCTTTATACTTAATAATACATAAATTCGTAAAATAAACTCGAATACATTTTCTATTGGGAGTCGGGACTAGTTGAGCGTACCTATTAATCGTACGCGGCTTCATCACCGTAAAGTGGAAGCGCTCATTCTTTTCATACTTTGTATTCGTAATTGTGTATTTGTTCTTCCACGACGATTTTGCTTTCAAGGTTTGATACATGTTGAATACTTTCCGTCCAGTCCAAGTTCTCTTTTAAGCAAATGCACGTTTCCATCGCCTCTGGAATGAGTCTTGTTCTTTGGATAGATAAAACAATGCCACTAAAAGAAGGCAGATTCCAAAGCTACCTTGGACGTTTAGTAGATCACGACCATGATGGCTAGAATAGATAATTGTGATTCTCGTTCTTTCCATCAAGCCAAAATATCAAAGAAGGCAGATTCCAAAGCTACCTTGGATGCTTAGTAGATCACGACCATGATGGCTAGAATAGATAATTGTGATTCTCATTCTTTCCATCAAGCCAAAATATCAAAGTTGCTAAACCATTTGGGTTATATAGGGGCTAAAAAATCGGTTCCTATATATCACCTGAGTTCACTATTTAGGGTACTACCTCGAGCCCATTTGCTATTGTTGTTTCTTAAAGTAGTATATAAATTTAGCTCCGGGGTCTATCTTTGAGCTACTACTCGACGGCTACATTTTTGTTCCAATGGTCGGCTTAAAAAAAGTTAAATCGGTTAACTGGATAAAGTTAAGTTAAAAAAAGTTTAAAAATAGGCGATCCCTTAAAACTTTCTAACCGGTTAGTAACCTATGGCTATTTATTAGTCTAGACCAGGTATTTAGGTACTGGTTACGGTTATTAACCAATTTTGGTTATGTAACCGGTTTTAGTTAGCACCTCTAACATCGTCCATTCCAAAACATGTGTTTGTACCCAGTGGGTGATCTAGAAAATAATTATAGGGGCAATGTTCAAAAAAAAACTAGCATACTTCATACAATGGTTCGGTACGAGTCGAAATGGTTAGTGTTGAAATGGTTCAGGTAAGAAACTGTGCGCGTCGAAACGGGACGGTAGGGGAGTTCATCGAATCGAGTTTTCGAATTATTCGAATAATTTTTATTTTCCCTTAATTAAATTCGAATTCGATTAAAACCTACCCAATTCGATTCGAATTCGATTAAAAATTCGAATTGATTCGGATTCTTTTAAACATGTAAAAAACTATCAAAATGAAACATAAAATTTAAAGCAGCCATAAAGCACAATATTCATTAAAAAGTTCCAAATAAGTACCATAAGTTGGGAATAACCATTCCACATTACAAGTTAATATTTTTAGGGTTAGAAATCTATTGATAAATTTGTTACTTATGTTTAGTTACGGGCCATGTAATGGATTTGGTAACGGATAATTTTAATACTTGGACTAAATTTTGAAAATAATTTATAGTATAGCCCAATAAAAGTCATATATGTATTATATATAAAAATAATAAATAAAAATGTATAATTATTATTCAAATTTCGAATCGAATGTGAAATTATAAATTCGTATTCGATTTAGTTGACTCGAATTGAATCGAATTGAATCAAAATCGAATTCTTATAATCGAAATAAATTCTTGATGATCGAACCGAATTTCGAATTTTTCGAATTCGAAACGAATTATGAACACCTCTACAGGACTGGTCATAACGGTGCGTGTCACGACCCCCGACCCGTTTCCCCGGTTCGGGCGCCGCAAGACAGAAAACCGTGGTACCGGTGTTTATTATTTGGCAGCAGAATTTACATCAGGATCGATTGTCAGAATTATAATATCAGAGTTTTAAAAACACCGAATTATTTTATTACTAACTCTGGGATAAACCCTGTATTTACAGGAAAGGAGTTTCACTGGGGAAATCATCCAATTACAAAAAACATGTTTTATTTCTAATTTACTGAGCCACTTTATTTAAGCTGGAGTGCTACGCGACACTTTTCCTTTCCTCACAGTAAATTACCCGAAACATGTTTTAAAAAGATTTGATCAGCGAAAAATACCGGCGAGTGCACTCAATTTATACAAAAGACACATTGTCAGTATTAAGAGTATAACAACCCTCCTAAAAAAATCCGACACCTCTAATATAATTAAAATATCCCTCTACGTCCTAAAATACACCCCGTATACGCAAACGGGCCCCGAACACCTTTATTTTTATTAAAATTAATTAAAAACAAATTTTATCAATCTGTGACGGGCCGCGAAGACCTAAGCTTGGTCTTACGCGGGCCGCGAGCGCTCGTCAACGAGGCAAAACCCTGAGCTGCCACGTGGCAGCCATACGTCGAAGCTAGAGCGGTGACCCGGATCAGCTAGGGCCTACGGACCCTATGTCGCGGCCGCGTAGCCCTCGGCTGCCTCCTACACGGGGCGCGACAAAACCAGAATCAGGCCCTATAAATTGAGGGCATCGGCCTTCAGTCCCAGTCGCTCACACACTTCTTTCTCTCTCGAATTTCAATAGTGTAGAAGTAATTTCCGGGCATAATACCCCCTAATTAACGAAGTTCTGCCCCGTTGTAAGTATCATAACCCTTGTTACGTATTAGATACACTGCCCGATTGATCCAGGGTTCCATAACGGCTGTCGTGGTTCTACCCGACGTAGTCGTTGGAATGCTGTCTCGGGGAGGGTATTACTAATGTAAATATTGGGTTATTATACTAACGCGTGTGCATTTGTGTAAATTATAGATAATCACAAGGAAATCCTTACGGAAAACCCAAAGACAACAATGTGAGTAATCTCCTTTTTGTAACTGTTTTTACCAAACCTTAAATATTTTACAATGTGATTAGCAGTGATTGAGTCTTTGTAATTCTTCAATTACTGCCGGTATATTATGGTTTTGTATACAAAATGTGGAACACGTTACCATTGGACAAAGAGTTAACCAATGTGTAATATGACCCACCAGTCAGGATTGACAGTACTGAATGAGTAATTGTGTAGATATAAACATTGTAATTGCTCTTAATACTGTTAAGAGATAAAACTCTTCTTGATTAAACTGGGATTCACTCACCATTATTTCCTACTGACAAAATGTTTTTAAACGCGTTTCAGGTAACAACATGTGAAAGTCAACTAGAAGCCAGCTGGACAGCACTGAAGGCTTGGAAAAGTGGCTATAAAAGTTACCTAAATAAAAGAAGATGTTTTATTTCAATAAAATGAGATTTATCCCTATAAACCAGTTTGTAATAAAAACTTGGGTTTTATCCCACGTGTTTAATATTATAAAAGTGTGGTGTTTTACTCTGATAAAATATTTCTTAACTACGGTCCTGATGTAATTACCGCTGCCAAAATGATAAACACCGATATCACCAAAAACTGATTCTCGCGGCCGCCCGTTCCCGGGACAGATATGGGGCGGGGGTTGCGACAGAAGGTGGTATTAGAGCTAAGCCACTGATTCAGCCACAGAAGTGTTCCGCTGACACCAAGATATTATTCAATATGTTAGGAAATGTTAGTTTACAGTATGAGCGACCAAGGACCCTCTGACGCCTATCGTCAGTTGTCCAGCTCACCTAGGAGCGAAGGCACCTCTTCACAGCCTACCCTTTCAGGGTATTCAGCTGACAATGAAGATGGGATATTCGTGTTTAAGGCTCAGTCTGAAGAGCCATTCCCTCCTAAAAAGAGAGGATGGTTCAGTAGGGGAGCACATGAGCGTAGGAAGAGAATGAAAAAGTTACAACAACAGCGATTTTTAGCAGCCGCTAAGAGAGAAACAGATGCTCACACCCAAGATATGCTTAATAGGAGTTTAGCAAACTTCCATATCTTAGCAACCATAGCTGCCGACCCAAACCTGGAGCAACTCACAGCCCCTCAACCATTATCTTTGTTTCCCACACAACCAATGGATATTGAAAATAACCCGGAAAACCAAATCCCAGCTCCAGCCTTTGACCCCACTGAGATACCTAGAATACCAGCACCCAATCCCTTAGACCCAGACTACGACCCGTGGTTTGATGATCACAGGAATTATCAGCAACGCTACCACATATCAGAAGAACCCATGCCAAACCTAGCAGCTTACCCAGGTCTGGACCCTCTAGATCCGTATTATGATAATGATGAGTACATTAGGGAAATCCTAGAGAATCCATATCCTCAGGAAGAACCTATGCCACAGTACCCAGATCCAGTACTAGCACCTGCACCCCCAATGAGTGCAGAAAATGTGCAAGAACTCCGAACCTTCGGTGAGGAGATTTTAGAAAGTAGCGAGAGGATGAGGCAGGTTGGAGAACGACTCGTCTGGAAGTACGACAAACGTAATATGGAGTTCTGGATGAACCCATATCAATGATGGTGATAGTAATAATAATATAATAATCAATATATATATAATATGTGTATAATATATATATATATATATATATATAAATAAAATTTTATATATATAATAATGATAATATATCTATCGTAGTATAGACCACTTTGTGGTTAGTGATGCATATAAGTATTGTAATTTTAGATTCCAGTTTGTATTAGATGCATATTATAAGAAAGAGTAAGTCGCAATGTTCGACGTTTTTAACCAATATGTGTGTTGTGTGATTGTTTGCCTTAAATATTATCTTGTGATATTAATAATTGGCAAATGTTTAAAATTCAAATGGACAACGAAGTGAACCAGGAAAACCAGAATAACGATAACCAGAGTAACAATAACGATAACCCGAACAACAACAATAATGGAAACCAAGTGGATAGCAGTGCCATCCAACACATAGTGGCACAAGGGATAATAGATGCGATGCCATATATTATCAAAACGGTTAAGGAAGCAGATAATAAAAGTAACCGTGATAGTAAATGACCCATTGAACCTGAACACAACGTAAACAATAGACCCATTCCCAAAAGAAGAAGAACCATGTCTTATGGTTGTTCTTATAAAGAATTCTGGTCTTGTAAACCAATGGAATTCTCGGGCAATGAAGGGGCCGTTGCAGCTCTACGCTAGATAGAAAAGACTGAGGCTGTCTTAAAAATAAGCAAGCATGGGGAAGAGGATAAGATAATGTTTGCTTCCAATTTGTTTAAGAACTCAGCCTTAGAATGGTGGAACACTATCCTCTAGTCTAGGGGAAGTGATAGAATTTACAATATGGAATGGGAGGAATTTAAGAACATGGTAGAAAGGAAATTCTGCCCTCCCAATGAAAAAGAACAGATAGCAATTAAGTTCCTAAACCTTAGGATGACTGGAGTAGATAGTAAGGGGTACACTACATCATTCTTTGAATATGCTAGAATAGTGCCAACCCTTGCATCACCAGAACCATTATTAATCTCCCGTTACATTTGGGGACTAATCAGTGAGATTAGGCATGTAGTCAAGGCAGCTAGACCTCAAACCATAGAAGAAGCTGTAGAGCTAGCAAACACCTTGACTGATGAATTAGTGCGTACACGAGAAGAGGATCAGAGGAGGAACCTAGCCCAGAAACTTACCTAAGAATTCTGTTCTGGAAATTCCAACCGTGGGAAAAATGTAGGTTCTACTTCTGCACCCTACTGCAAGTATTGCAAAAGGAAACATTCTGGAAGATGCTCCATATACTGTAACTTCTGCAAAATATCTGGACACAAGGAGGAAGACTGCAGGAAAAAGCCTAACAATAGGATATGCTACAACTGTGGAGAACAAGGCCACATCAAGCCAAACTGTCCAAAACTAGCTCCAGCTACAAACAACAAGAATACCAAAAATGCTAGAGCATTTGTTCTAACTGCAGAAGAAGCCAAGATGATCCCGGATGTGATAGCCGATACGTTTTTAGTTAATGATGTTTTTGCTAAAGTATTATTTGACTCTGGTGCGAACCAAAGTTTTATTAATACTTCATTTTGCAAACTTCTCAATCAACCATTAACTAAAGTCCCACAAGAATGTCTAGTAGAGACAACAAATGGAGAAACCATTAAGATTTCTGAAATCTTGCAGGGACCAAGAATAGAATTCTTAAACCAAAAGTTTATTGCAAACCTTTACCCAATGAATTTGGCAGGATTTGATGTTGTATTAGGAATGGATTGGTTAATAGTCAATAAAGCTAGTATTTTATGTGATCAAAAGTCAATCCAAGTAAATTCACCAAGGGGTGAAAAGATCACAATTAAAGGAGATAAGCCATCTAGATCCACAAAATTCATCTCTGTGATGAAAACGACAAGTTATATAAGAAAAGGATCTTTAGTGTATTTGATTTCCATAATCATTAACACTAAAGGAAAAGAATTAAAGGATATTCTAGTAGTATCCCAATTTTCAGATGTGTTTCCAGAAGAGTTACCAGGGCAACCTCCAGGCAGAAAAGTTGAATTCAGAATCCACTTGCTACCAGGAACAACACCAATTGCCAAAGCACCTTATCGTTTGGCACCCGCAAAAATGCAGGAACTGAAGAAACAGTTAGACGAACTATTGGAAAAAGGATTCATACAACCAAGCTCATCGCCATGGGGAGCACCGATCTTATTTGTTAAAAAGAAAGACGGATCAATGCGTATGTGCATTGACTACCGTGAATTGAACAAAGTCACGATTAAGAATCGGTATACATTACCAAGGATCGATGATCTATTCGATCAATTGCAAGGAGCTCGATTTTTCTCTAAGATCGATTTACGATCAGGATATCATCAATTAAAGGTACAGGAAGAGGACATTCTTAAGACCGCTTTCAGAACAAGGAATGGCCATTATGAACTTACTGTCATGCCATTTGGTTTAACCAATGCCCCAGCTGCATTTATGGACATGATGAACCGAATATGTAAGCCATATTTGGATAAATTCATAATTGTCTTTATAGATGATATTCTCATTTACTCTAAGAGTAAAGAGGAACATGCAAAACATTTGCACGCACTTCTAAGTTTATTGAGAAAAGAAATGGTTTATGCTAAGTTTTCAAAGTGCGAGTTTTGGTTAGAACAGGTATAGTTTCTTGGACATTTAGTCAATCATGAAGGAATTCATGTAGATCCCACCAAGATCGAGGCAATTACCAAATGGAAAACCCCTGAGTCACCAACCGAGGTTAGAAGTTTCTTAGGATCGGCCGGTTATTATAGAATATTTATTTGAGATTTTTCGAGAATAGCCATTCCCTTAACTAAGCTAACCTGTAAATCTGTTAAGTTTGAATGGGGACCAAAACAGGAAGAAGCCTTTAGAATTCTTAAGCAAAGAAACCTAGCAGCTTACTAGAAGGAACTGAAGACTTTATAGTCTATTGTGACGCTTCTAAGTTAGGTTATGGATGTGTATTGATGCAACGTCAAAAAGTTATAGCCTATGCATCTAGACAACTTAAGAATCATGAAGAGAATTATTCAACCCATGATTTGGAATTAGGAGCTATAATTTTTGCCCTTAAATTTGGAGACATTACCTTTACGGTAGTAAGTTTACCATTTTCACCGACCATAAGAGTTTAAGGTATGTTTTTGGGCAAAAGGAATTGAATATGAGACAAAGACGCTGGATGGAAATTCTTAGTGATTATGATTGTAATATCCAGTATCATGTAGGAAAGGCAAATGTACTAGCTGATGCTTTAAGTCGAAAGTATCACGAAAAACAAAAAAGAGTATATTCTCTTAAACTAAATCTGCAGATAGATTTAAATGAACAGATTAGAAAAGCACAAGAATCAGTAATCAAGGATGATACTGAAAAATTAAAAGGAATGATCAAGGAATTAGAACAAGGAACATATGGAATTTGGATATTCCATAAGAAAAGAATGTGGATACCTAAATTAGGAAACTTACACCACCGTATATTAGAAGAAGCCCATAAGTCTAAATATACGATGCATCCTGGAAATGATAAAATGTATCAGGATTTAAGAAAGAATTTCTGGTGGATAGGAATGAAGAAAGATATAGCATCTTATGTTTCTAAATGTTTAACCTGTTCACAAGTTAAAGCTGAACATCAGAAACCCTTAGGTTTGTTGCAGCAATTAGAAATGCCAGTATGGAGATGGGAATTGATAACAATGGATTTTGTTACCGAACTACCCAAAACAAGAAAAGGTAATGATACAATCTGGGTGATTGTAGACAGGCTAACTAAGTCAGCTCATTTCCTACCCATGAAGGAAACTTTCAGTATGGAACAATTAGCTAAACTATATGTAAATGAAATAGTTTCATTACATGGAATTCCTTTATCAATTGTTTCTGACAGAGATAGTCGTTTTACCTCTCATTTTTGGACAAGTTTTCAAAAAGCAATGGGAACCAAGTTAAATCTAAGCACAGCTTATCATCCTCAAACGGACGGACAAAGCGAAAGGACAATTCAGACAATGGAAGATATGCTTAGAGCTTGTGTAATTGATTTCGGAGGTAATTGGGAAGATCACGTACCATTAATAGAATTTTCTTATAATAACAGTTATCACACAAGTATCAATGTTGCACCATTCGAAGCACTTTATGGACGAAAGTGCCGAACCCCAGTCTGTTGGGCAGAAATTGAAGAAAAGCAACTATTCGGACCCGAGATAGTGCAAGAAACAACAGATAAGATCATTCAAGTCAAGGAACGATTGAAAGCAGCACATGATTGACAAAAGAGTTATGCAGATAACAGCTGAAAGCCGTTTGAATTTCAGGTAGGTGACAAGGTATTATTGAAAGTCTCTCCTTGGAAAGGAGTGGTAAGATTCATCAAAAGAGGAAAGTTAAGCCCCAGGTATGTTGGACCTTTTGAGATTATTAGAAGAATAGGACCTGTAGCCTATCAGCTACAACTGCCAGAGGAAATGGCAGGAATACATGATGTATTTCATGTATCTAATCTCAAGAAATGCTTAGCTGATGAATCGCTAGCAGTACCTCTTAAGGATATAGAGGTAAATGAACAATTAAAATTTGTGGAAAGACCTCTAAAGATCGAAGACAGGAAAGTCAAGAACCTCAAGCACAAGAGATTAGTTCTGGTCAAAGTGAAATGGGACTCCAAAAGAGGACCAGAATACACATGGGAGTTTGAATCAGAAATGCAAAGGAAATATCCACACCGGTTCCAAACAAGGTGGGGAGGATATAACAACCCTCCTAAAAAAACCCGACACCTCTAATATAATTAAAACATCCCTATACGTCCTAAAATACACCCCGTATACGCAAACGGGCCCCGAATACCTTTATTTTTATTAAAATTAATTAAAAACAAATTTTATCAATCTGTGACGGGCCGCGAAGACCTAAGCTTGGTCTTACGCGGGCCGCGAGCGCTCGTCAACGAGGCAAAACCCTGAGCTGCCACGTGGCAGCCACACGTCGAAGCTAGAGCGGTGACCCGGATCAGCTAGGGCCTACGGACCCTATGTCACGGGCCGCGTAGCCCTCGGCTGCCTCCTACGCGGGGCGCGACAAAACCAGAATCAGGCCCTATAAATTAAGGGCATCGGCCTTCTGTCCCAGTTGTTCACACACTTCTTTCTCTCTCGAATTTCAATAGTGTAGAAGTAATTTCCGGGCATAATACCCCTCTAATTAACGAAGTTCTGCCCCGTTGTAAGTATCATAACCCCGGTTACGTATTAGATATGCTGCCCGATTGATCCAGGGTACCGTAACGGCTGTCGTGGTTCTGCCCGACGTAGTCGTTGGAATGCCGTCTCAGGGAGGGTATTACTAATGTAAATATTTGGTTATTATACTAACGCGTGTGCATTTGTGTAAATTATAGATAATCACCAGGAAATCCTTAAGGAAAACCCTAAGACAACAATGTGAGTAATCTCCTTTTTGTAACTGTTTTTACCAAACCTTAAATATTTTACAATGTGATTAGCAGTGATTGAGTCTTTGTAATTCTTCAATTACTGCCGGTATGTTGGGGTTTTGTATACAAAATGTGGAACACATTACCATTGGATAAAGAGTTAGCCAATGTGTAATATGACCCACCAGTCAGGAATGACAGTACTGAATGAGTAATTGTGTAGATATAAACATTGTAATCGCTCTCAATACCGTTAAGAGATAAAACTCTTCTTGATTAAACTGGGATACACTCACCAGTATTTCCCACTGACAAAATGTTTTTAAACGCGTTTCAGGTAACAAAATGTGAAAGCCAACTAGAAGCCAGCTGGACAACACTGAAGGCTTGGAAAAGTGGCTATAAAAGTTACCTAAATAAAAGAAGATATTTTATTTCAATAAAATGGGATTTATCCCTATAAACCAGTTTGTAATAAAAACCTGGGTTTTATCCCACGTGTTTAATATTATAAAAGTGTGGTGTTTTACTCTGATAAAATATTTCCTAACTACGGCCCTGATGTAATTTCCGCTGCCAAAATGATAAACACCGATACCACCAAAAACTGATTCTCGCGGCCGCCCGTTTCCGGGACAGATAGGGGGCGGGGGTTGCGACAAAGATTTTTCACCTATGCTTATATCTTATAATTATCTGACCAAGTTGTCACTCGGCAAGACCCGTGACTGTGGTCATATCACTATTTAGGTCCGTTCATCTAAAAGTGACGATTGTCAAGAATTGTATACAAAACCCCACGTACTGGCAGTAATTTAAGATTACAAAGACTTAATCACTGTAAGTATTACTGGAAAACATTTAAGGTTTTGTAAAGCAATTTGATAAAAAGAGAATGACTCACATTGCAGATTTAAACGGTCAAAGCTTGCTTACTGGTTAAGCTGGTAAACCTAATTAAATATGCAATGCAAACGAAACTAGGTTTGTAACTTAATACAAAATTTACGATAATCGCGAGATCGAAACCCTCACGACGAATGGCAAAGTATAGACAAATATAGGCAGCACTTAAACAACCACCGGATCGGTTTTAATCCATCGGATATAGTATCGTAGCAGTGATCGAGTTATTACCTCGTCATCGTAGCAGAGTGTTGGTACTTCGGTAAATTATTTTGAGCAGAATTATAAGAGACAGAAGAGAAATTTTGAGCAACGTTAAAAGGCCACTGCATGGCTTAATTTATAGCTGTTCCGCAAGTCCCTCGCGCCCCGTGACTCGATCAAGGAAAGCCTTTGCGGTCTGTGAGCGCCCATCTAGCTACTGCTAGGGCAGCCGTGTCACCCCCTAGCCTTGACAAGTGGGCGACACGTGTCATACAACGTCTCCGGATAAAATCAAGTCTCTCGCGCCCCGCGAGAGACATCCCTTAATGGGTCGCGGCCCGCGACAGAACACATTTTTAGTTTTTTTACTTACGGAGCGTTTTAGGGCGTTTTTGTGAGTTGTTACATCCTCTCCACCTTGTTTAAAATCTCATCCAAGAGATTTACTGGAACAAGTAAGGATATTTTCTTTTCATTTCTGATTCTAGCTCCCACGTATATTCAGGTCATCTCTTTGAATCCCATTTTACTTTGAACAAAATTAATCTCTTATGTTTGAGATTCTTGACTTTTTGTCTTCTCTTTGTAGAGGTTTCTAAAAAATTTTAACTTTTCATTTACTTCTATGTCCTGAAGTGGTACTACCAGTGATTCATCAGATAAACATTTCTTAAGATTACATGCATGAAATACATCATGTACACCGGCTAATTCTTTAGGTAGTTGTAACTGATAGGCAACTGGTCCTATCCGTTGAATAACTTTAAAAGGTCTGACATATCGTGGACTTAACTTTCCTTTCTTACCGAATCGGACTACTCCTTTCCAAGGAGAAACTTTCAATAGTACTTTGTCTCCGAATTGAAATTCTAACGACTTGCGTCGATGGTCGGCATAACTCTTTTGGCGATCTCGTGCTATTTATAATCTTTCCTTGATTTGAGTTATCTTGTCGGTGGTTTCTTGCACTATCTCGGGAGCTGATAACTGCCTTTCTCCTATTTCTGCCCAACATACTGGAGTTCGGCACTTTCGTTCATAAAGTGCTTCAAATGGGGCAACATTGATGCTTGTGTGATAGCTATTATTATAGGAGAATTCTACTAATGGCAAATGGTCGTCCCAATTTCCACCGAAATCTATGACACATGCTCTCAGCATGTCTTCTAAGGTTTGGATCGTCCTTTCACTTTGTCCATCGGTCTAGGGGTGATATGCTGTACTTAGGTTTAATCGTGTTCCCATTGCTTGTTGGAAACTTTTCCAAAAATGTGAAGTGAAACAACTATCTCTATCAGATACAATGGAGAGTGGAACTCCATGTAGTGATACTACCTCATTCACATATAACTTAGCTAGTTTTTCCATGCTAAAGGTTTCCTTCATTGGTAGGAAATGAGCTGATTTGGTTAATCAATCTACAATCGCCCATATTACATCGTTACCTTTTCTGGTTTTGGGTAACTTAGTAACAAAATCCATTGTTATCAATTCCCATTTCCATACAGACATTTCTAACTATTGAAGTAACCCTGAATGTTTCTGGTGTTCTGCTTTAACTTGTGAAAAAGTTAAACACTTAGAAACCTAACTAGCTATGTCCTTTTTCATTCCTATCCACAAAAAATTATTCCTCAAGTCTTGATACATCTTGTTGTTACCAGGATGCATCGTATACCTAGATCTATGGGCTTTCTCTAATATTCTATCTCGTAGATTTCCTTGTCTAGGTACCCAAATTCTTTTCTTATGGAATCTCCAGATTCCATCAGTTCCTTGTTCTAATTCATTTATCCTTCCTTTCATTCCTTCAGCATCATCCTTGATTGCTGTTTCTTGAATATTTTTCAGTTGTTCCATTAAATCTAACTGCAGATTTATCGTAAGAGCACGAACTCGTTTTTGTTTATGATGATACTTACAACTTAACGCATCTGCTACTACATTTTCTTTTCCCTCGTGATATTGAATATCACAGTCGTAATCACTTAAGATTTCCATCCATCTTCTTTGCCTCATGTTCAATTCTTTTTGCCCAAAATATAACTTAAACTCTTATGATATGTAAAAACGGTAAACTTACTACCATACAGATAATGTCTCCAAATCTTAAGGGAAAAAATTATTGCTCCTAATTCTAAGTCATGAGTTGTGTAATTTTCCTCTTGTTTTTTCAATTGCCTTGATGCGTAAGCGATCACCTTCTTACGTTGCATTAACACGCATCCTAATCCTAGCTTAGAAGCATCACAGTAAACTACAAAATCTGCTGTTCCTTCTGGTAATGCAAGAATTGGTGCATTTCTTAATCTTTGCTTAACGATTCTAAAGGCTTCTTCCTGTTTAGGTCCCCATTCAAACTTAACAGTTTTACATGTTAACTTAGTTAATGGGACAGCTATCTTAGAGAAGTCTTGGATAAAACGTCTATAGTATCCAACTAATCCTAGAAAACTTCTTACTTCTGTAGCTGAATTCAGGGCTTTCCAATTTGTGATAGCTTCTATCTTCGAAGGATCAACGTGAATTCCTTCATGATTAACCATGTGACCTACGAATTGTACTTCTTGTAACCAAAATTCACACTTAGAAAATTTAGCATAAAGTTTTTCTTGTCTTAACAGGGTTAAGAGTGCATGCAAGTGTTCACAGTGTTCGTCCTTGCTTTTGGAATAAATAAGTATATCGTCAATAAAGACAATTACAAATTTATCCAAATACGATTTACATATCCTATTCATCTTGTCCATAAATGTTGCAGGAGCATTTGTTAATCCAAATGGCATGACTGTAAACTCGTAGTGACCATACCTAGTTCTAAAAGCAGTCTTAGGAATGTCCTCTTCCTGTACTTTCAGTTGATGGTATCCGGAGCACAAATCAATCTTAGAGAAATACCCAGCTCCCTGAAGTTGATAAAAAAAGATCACCAATTCTAGGTAATGGGTATCGATTCTTAATGGTAACCTTAGTTAATTCTCTATAATCGATACACATTCGCATTGACCCATCTTTCTTTTTCACGAACAACACAGGTGCTCCCCAAGGGGATGAACTGGGTTGTATGAATCCTTTCCCTAAAAATTCATCTAATTGTTTTTTTAGTTCTAACATCTCCGTTGGTGCTAACGATAAGGTGCTTTAGCTATTGGAGCAGTTCCAGGTAGTAGATGAATTCTAACTTCTACTTCCCTATCTGGTGGTAATCCGAGTCAGTGTTCTCACAACCAGACCGGACCGGCCGGCCGGACCGGTCTAACCGGGAATCGGTGCCACTGGCGGTCCGGTCATGATATTTGAACCGTTTTTGAGTTAAACCGGCCGGTTCTTCCTGTTTTCCGGTTGATCCGTTGGCCGGTGACGGTGGATGGACCGGATTTTGTTTTTTTTTTTCATTTCCGGTGACGGAGAAAGAGTACAAAGAGGAACGAGAGAGAGAGAGAGAGATCGAGGAGTTTCATATGCGATTGTTGTATTTCACTTTCATTTTCTGTTGGATCTTGAAGATAACCTACCTACCGTAATATTTGACCAAAGCCTGTGAGTTGGTTAAAGAGTATATCCTGCAAAACTCATAACCAAATAAATAAACTAAATTGATTATGTCTATACGGTATGTAAAAGTAAATATTTTGAAAAGACAACCCCAAAATCCAATTTAATAGTAGGTTCACGTCCAAAGAGTATTGGGATTTGGGAATACCAAAACCTAAAAACATTATTGCCTTTTTATCTTTTACTTTTTTAATATATTTAATGTATTTTTTTCACAGCAAACGGACTTGTTTTTACTTATTTCTCATTTATATTTATTTTACATTGGTTGTATTTGTTTAAATTTTGGTTATTTTGTTTACACTAAAGTTTGGTTTTAATTTGGGTTCTGTTAAAAGTTTTATAATTTTTAAAAACTTTTGTTATATTTTCAATATATATATTTCGAAATATTATATTATTTGACACATCTTTCAGTTCTTAAATCCGGTTTAACCGGTTCGACCGGTCCAACCAGTGAACCAGTAAGACGTCCGGTTCGTTGTCCGGTCCGGTTCTGAAAACATTGATCCGAGTAGATCTTTTGGGAATACATCTGGGTAATCTAACATTACTGGAATTTCCTTAAGTTCCTTGCCCTTAGTGTTAATGATTACTTAAATCATATACACTACACCTTGCTTTCGTTCATAGCTAGCAGCTTTCATTACTGAGATGAATTTTATTGGCTTGCTCGGCTTATCTCCTTTAATCAGAATCATCTCTCCTGTTGGTGCACGAATTTCTACAGAATTCTGATCACATAGGATTCGAGCATGGTTGGCTACTAACCAATCAATTCCTAATACGACGTCTAATCCCGCTAAATTCATAGGTAGAAGGTTTTCTGAGAACTTATGCCCTAATAGTTCTATCTTTCCTTCTTGAAGTACGTCACATATATCGATAGGATTTCCTCCGGCCGTTTCTACCGTGCAAGCTTGACTTAACTTACTTAATGGTTGCTTAAGAGCTTGACAAAATGCAGTATTTATAAAATTTTGGTTTGCACCAGAGTCAAGTAATACTTTTGCATAAACGTCATGGATAAGAAACGTACCGGCGATCACGTCAGGGATCATGGCCGCCTCTTGCGTTGTAAGCTGAAAAGCTCTTGCATTCTTCTTGTTAGTTTTGTCGGCCGCTTTCGCTTTGTTGTCAGGTGTCTTGGCTAATTTAGGGCAATTTGGCTTGAAATGCCCTGCCTCCCTGCAATTGAAACATATCATGGATTTCTTCCTACAATCTTCTTCTCTATGCCCAGGTATCTTACAAAAGTTGCAATACTTACTACATTTTCCTTGGTGCCTTCTTTTGCATAATTTGCAAAGAGGTGGTGTAGAAGACTACCCGACTCCTTTCTTGAAGTTATTACCTGAGCGAAAACCATGGGTAATCTTTTGAGCCAACTCCTTCTTCCTATTCTCATCCCTTGTACGAACCAATCCATTAGTCAAAGTATTGGCCAATTCGACTGCGTCGTCGATAGTCCGAGGTCTAGCAGACTTGACTATATCACGGATTTCACTAATCAATCCCCAAATATAGCGAGAGATAAGTACAGGTTCTGGCGAGGCCAGAGTCGGTACAATTCTTGTATATTCAAAGAATTTTGACATGTACTCACGGCACTTAACATCCACCATTCTGTGGTTCAGGAACTGATTTGCCATTTGTTCCTTTTCATAAGAAGGACAAAATTTCCTTTCTATCAGTTCCTTAAACTCTTCCCAACTCATGGCATAAGCCATGTCGCTTCCTTTAGCTTGTAGAACCGTATTCCCCCATTCTAATGCTTCCTCCTTGAAGAGGTTGGAAGCATACATTACTTTGTCTTCTTCTGCGCACTTACTTATTTTGATAACGACTTCTGTCTTTTCTAGCCATCTTAGTGCTGCAGTAGCTCCTTCACCGGCCGTGAATTCGGTTGGTTTACATGCGATGAATTCTTTATAAGTACAACCAGTTGTTATTACTTTCATCCTTTTTGGTAATGGGGCTTTGATAATGCTATCATTGCCTCCATTTACGCTATGACTGAAGTTATCATCATGGGAGCATCAGCTATTATCGGCTTTGGAAGGTTCGATTGGGTTTTTAATGGCTGCTATGATTGCTGGGATAGCATTGACTATACCCTGAGCAACTATGTTTTCTATATCTTCTCTATTTAGGGAGTTATTCTGTTCTGATTGATTTACTTCGTTTTCCATCTGCATTATAGACATAATACACCGATTAATATCACAAAATAGATAACAAATAAACAACGCATTGAAATCTCAACATAACTGAGTCAGCACATATAGCCAAAATTGTCGATCATTGCGACGTTTAGATTTTTATATATATTATGCATCCGTACACACCTACATATTTACAGATATTTATTTATTTTGGTGATATTATATTATTATTATTTATTATATTATATATTTTATTTTATTTTATTTTATTTTTTTCACATATTACTTATTATACAAAATATTTAATCTATAGTTAAACCGGCTTCAAAAGTGGAATTCCCGTTCATCATACTTCCAGGATATATTTTCACCTACTGATCGAATTATGTTTCCCACGTCCACCAACTCTTCGCCATAACGGCGCATCTCAGCAACATTTTCAGGATTCATAGGTGGAAAGGTGGCAGGAGCAGGTTCAAACTTTGGGTAGTACGAGTAGGAATTATTCATGAGATTCTGGAAGTGCCAACCGTTTGTCCACCACTCCTCAATTTGATTAGGAAGTGGTAGTGGGTTAACAACATGTTCATGGATGGTGGGTTCCAGGTTTATAGGAAGTTCAGCTTGGACAGAGTATTCACGAAGTTTTGATCAGCTGGGCCGAATAGATCACAATTTTCTAATTTTCGGTCTAATTCTTCCCACGGTGGTAAAGCCGGTGTAACAACCCGACTTTTCAAGTCCGAGTACAAGTCAAAGTCAAAGTCAAAATCAAGATCTTATTTAGATCTGACTTTCCTTGCTTAATTATTGCTTTGTACCCTCGAGATTCGATAAACGATATATTGCTTAACGCTATTTTAAGCTATGATTTACTATTAAATGAAGTAACAATGCGATAAACGCCGAAATCACAACTAAATGCTATTATTACTAAACGCTATCACATCACAATCGCATCGCTAACTTGAAACGCAACTACTGGTGTTGTTCTATGTGTGTGTTATTATGTGCTTACTTGTGTGTGTTCGTATATGTTTTGGGATGTTATTCGCAAACGCAATCGCAACACTACTGCTTCGCAATCCCATCACAAACTCGAACCACAGATTTACTTTTATGCATTTTATGTGTGTTATGTTATTTGTGTAACTACTCGTTAATGCTATCGCATCGCTCACTCGCAACACGCTTAAACACAACGCTTAAACACGAAACGGAAGTCAGAAAACCAACTCGCACAAGCCGTCGGATCGAATGACCTTTCGATCGAATGGCTATCCGTCCGGGTGACCATCCGATCGGATGGCCATCCGAGCCATCCGACCCACTTTCCTGCACCGCCTTACTTTCCTTCTCACACTATAAATACCGCCTGTCACATCACTGTTCACTGATGTGACAGCCCTATCCGACCAGCACACTCCCAGTTCGCTTCCAAGCACTTTTCACTCGATTCCAAGCGATTCTCGTAAGTTTTCTTCCTAAATCTTGTATTTCCATCATCAATGCACACTTTCTCAACATCTTCTTCCTCAAAACCACTAGTTTTCACCATGAAATCGCCTGATTTGGACCACTTGAAGATGGTGTTCACTCGGTGAAGTCATCCTATCAAGTTTGGCCCAGATCTAAAGGATTTCTACACATTTTTATACGAATCTCAACAAAATCAAATCAGTTGAAAGATACTTCAAACTTTTCCTCAACATTTCTTTACTTTTCACTCAAAACCAATGGAATCTAGATTTAGTCGGGCTCTCTACTCATACTCTAGTTGAGAACCAGTCTGAGAATGGATTTCCACCAAAGAGACGACTGATTCACAGGTTGAACATGAAACTCCGTTAAGAACAGTTGGGTCTGATCGAATGCAGTGATTCCCATCCGATCAACTGAGTTGGACTTGGTGTGGTTTCCATTGTTTGACACGTCGTCACTCCATCACTATTAAACTCCAAAACTTTTAACTTAGAAAAGTTTTACGAAGGTTTTCAAAACATTTGTTTGCTGATCGAATAGCCATCCGATCGGATGACCATCCGATCGAATGACTATTCGACAGGTGACTCGCCCTTTTATCAGTAAGTTCAATACTTAAACAGTTTTGCAAAACTTCAAAGAATATCAGATTTTCAATCGAATAGCCACCCGATCGAATGGCCATCCGTCTGGATGACCATCCGATCGAACGACTTGATTTGTGCTACAACAAAAACTTCAAAAGTTTCCAAAAAATTTACAAACACTCCCCTCTCACTCGAATGATCAGCCAACCGAATGGTCATCCATCCGGATGATCATCCGTCCAGATGATCATCCGATCGACTCCCCATTCGACACTCATCCTGTTACACGCTGTTCAACGCTTACACTATCGTTCTATGCTCAGGCTAACTCCAACGCGCTCCCTTCATTCCAAGACAGTGTTTATTTACTAAACACGCTTTGTGAGTATACTCGAACCCATTTTCTTTTAAAGCACTTTGGGTGTTACATACGTTTTATATATCAAATCACATCGCTCCCGCATGTTATACGTGACTCGATGAATGCTTGTATGTTATGATTACACAGTGATTGTTTGCCTGACACCTTAGCAACGATAGTGCTATAGTTTGGACTTAGCACCTATCGTGGACAGGGATTGTTAAGGGGTTTTACTTCTCATGGTCACAGTGGTGATAATGTGTTGCGCATTCTACAACTCACAGTCATGTCGGTTGCATACTTCATTGTCGATAGCTTACTTGATTCACATTTCTACGTGTTACATGCTGGTTATGCGTAAATGCTTTCGCTATACTATATGTTATAAAACTTGTTTACTCACCTTTACACTCTGTGTATTGACTCTATTTTAACGTATGTGACAGGTGTTTAGGATGCTATGCTTTGCTGTGACGAATCAAGTTAGGTGGTCTAGAAACCCATGAATAAAATCTATGTTGTCGGAACAGTTTATTTACCTTTGAGAACAATGTCTGTAATAACTATTTATGCTTTATATGTTATTGGTATGGGACTTTAACGTTAAATATATTGTCACTAATAGTGTTATGGATTCTCTTGGACAATCTGTTTCGCTCAATGTCACGCCCCGATGTTTTTTCCGCCATCGGTTGGTGTGTGACAGATTGGTATCAGAGCCATAACTATAGGGAATTAGGAAAGACACAACCTATGTGTTAGATGTGTTCCTGATGCTTTATCTAATAGTAATAAGTATGTTGTTAAAACGCCGTATGGAGAAATTCGATAGTATCCCCTCTGAATCATACGACGATGTCTGCTGCAGACAATGTTTTCCCTTGGTTCTCACACTCACCGAAACGCTCAGAGAAGCAGAGATGACAAGCGCATCGCTTCTCTCGTCGCCAAGGAAACGGCTAAAGTCGTACCTCACATCGTCAGTGAGATCAACGAGGTCAGCAGCAAGTCGTCTGTCGAATCTAAGAGCGACGCGCCTAAATCACCTTTCAACTTTAAGCAATTCAAGGCTTGTGGTCCTAAAGAATTCACTGGTGAAGATGGACCTAGCGCAATGTTCCAGTGGTTTGATTCCATTGAAGTCACTCTTCGCCAAAGCGGATGCCCAGACAATCTCTGCACTGTTAATGCTACTGGGGGTTTTCAGTCCAGGGCACTGGATTGGTGGACTGCAGAGCGAAACAGGCGTGGAAACGATGCAGCCTATGGACTCCATTGGGAGGAACTAAAGGAAGTCATGATGAAAGAATTATGTCCCCCACATGAACTCCAGAAGCTGGAAAACGAGTTTTGGGGTATCAAGTAAGAAGGTGGCGACAATGCTGGGGATGTGCGTTAGGTGTGTTATGTTTTTATTACAATTTTAAGCCATTTTTAACACATTAGTCAAGTTTTAAATTTATAAAACACGATATTTTACTAACACTAAACACACATATGGGCAAGTGCACCCACCGTGAGAGTAGTATAGCGTTGGTAAGATACCGAGGTCGTCTAAGGACACAAGAGCTTTTAATACCGGTTTATCCTCAACGTCTAATCAAATCAAAAGTTTTAGAAAAGGTTTTAAATAAAAACTAAAAATGCTGAAAAATAAAAATAAAATAAAATAGATAGACAAGATGAATCACTTGGATCCGACTCGCCTTTAATGTAACCTTTGATGATTTCCGCACTTTTGCACTTTTTAAGAGATTATCTTAGTTATAGTAGTAGGCCCCTCTTTTGAAGGTGACGTTACCCTCAACCCAGTGGTTTGAGTCAGCAAGGATACAATCCCAAAGGGTCAGAATATTGAAAGATAATTAATTAAGTTATTAACGCGTAATGTGGTAGGCCCCTCCTTTGAAGGTGACGTTACCCTTGGCTAAGTGGTTTGAGTCAGCAGGGATACAATCCCAAGTAGCCGGGTTAATGTATTAATAGTAGTTTACATATGAGGGGATCAAGCTATTCGCACCCCCGCCATCCAATACCAGTGGGTATTGAAGGAGGTCCTAGTAAGCTTGACCCAGGTCCTTGCAGGATCTATACACTGAACAAGGCAAGAACCTTACCAAACCATTCCCTTAACCCCCGACCAGGTAGCCAACATATCTCTATATAGACCGTAGAGATATGAATGGTGAAAATCTTTTATTTTATATAGACGGTAAAATAACGCCAAGACACCACGGACAAATGATAAGGAAGTTTCACCTTCAACATAAGAAACTATTTATTAAATTCATTAATACAAAACCAAATAAAAAGTGCAAAAAGATTAAAAATCAAAAGTATTACATTAAATGCTTGTCTTCACCAAGTGATGTAAGAGACTTAGGCAAACATGGCCTTTGATTATCAAGAACTCTTACGATCAGTCTTGGATCCCGAGACTAATACACACACTCTAAGGTGGATGATGGATGATGGTGGTGGATGTGGGTGTTGTAGTGGTGGTGGAGTGGTGGTGAAGTGGGAGAGAGGTGGTTTGCCAAGGGATGCCTTTGAAGTGAACCAATCACCCCTATTTATAGTCTGTACAGAAGCCCGGAAACGGCCCCGTGTCCGCTGGACACGGCCCCGTGGCCATCCACTTTTCTTTCTTCATTAATTGCAATTGTCTGCATTAGGCTCCACACGCCCCCGTGTTCGCTGGGCATGGCCCCGTGTGCAGAAGCGTATCTGTACTATCAAGATTTGCAAGATTCTGTGAATCTTAGCGTTGACCACGACCCGTGTTGAGCTGGGCACGCCCCCGTGCTGGGAATAGAAGCTTCTATTACTTTGTCTTTTCTGCAGACATCTGGCCACGCCCTGTGTCCGCTGGGCATGGGGCCGTGGTCAGCCTTCTGATCTCTTGTTTTTGCTTGGGAAGATGTTGTCGAGGGGTCAGGCATGCCATGTTTATTCCTTTTCTTTGTATTTATGTTAGATTTTGCTGCATATTTGTTCCTTTTGTTCATTTAAGCTCATTTGGTCCTGAAAATACAAAAGGAAGACAAAAGCACACTTTTTCCAACATTAGTACTAAAAAAGGGTTAGTTTTATGCCTCATTTGATGTAATTTATCTGCTGCATTTTACACACATCACTGGTCTTACTCCTCGCTTTAAGCAGCTCAGCATCATCTGTCCTAGTCAAGTGTCAACACCCGACATCACACTCAAGAAATACATCCGCACTCTACCCCGATTGTGTTGCCGATTATGTTCAAGCAGCGAAGCCTACCACCATTGAGGAGACCTACCAACTCGCTACTGAGATCAATGATAAGCGAGTTTTGGCGGGTTATTTCAAGACCTCGAGCAAGAATTTCCACCAGGTCACTGCTACTCCCGCTCCCGAAACCGTAACATCTCAAGTTTTGAAGTCATCACGTCAAGGGCGCAAGCGCAGGGTAACAACAACAAGAACTGTGCTGTCACCGCCGCTCCTCTCAACGCCGTTTCTGCCCAACCCAACCAGAACCAGAACTGTCAAGTTGTGGCACCTGTGACCAACGCACCGCCTGCTAAGCGTGCATACACTGGTCCTCATGCTCTGTGCCCTACTTGCACCTACCATCATCCCGTTGGGATAGCTTGCTGTTTCTGTGTTCACTGCAACATCTACGGGCACTTCACAGCAAACTGTCGCACTGGTCGTCGTCAACAAGCTCAAGCTCAAGCTCCTCCAGCAATACCAGCTCCACTCTCCGCTCCTCAGGGTAGCCAAGCAGCTCCTACTCCCGCTGCCCACGCACGAGCCTGCTATGCTTGTGGTGACCTGAATCATTTTGCAAATGTCTGCCCGAATCGTGCGGTGAAACAAGAGCCGCAGCAACCACCACATCAACAACAGCAAGAAGTAGCCCGCGAACGAGCCTTCAACATCAACGCCCGCCAGGCTCAGACTGACAACAATGTTGTCAATGGTACGTTTCTCGTTAATGGTATTTATGCTTCGTGTTTATTTGATACTGGAGCCGATAACTGTTTTGTGTCGTTTGAATTTGAAAAACTCCTAAACCGTAAACGCGCTAACCTCCCAACGATGTTCGACGTAGAAATCGCCACTGGAAGAACCGTCACAGTTAGTTCTATTCTCCGTGATTGTACTCTTGAACTCAACAATCACGTCTTTCCGATCGATCTCATCCCAATGCAGCTTGGTAGCTTTGATATCTTAGTAGGTATGGATTTTCTTCGCGAAAAATGTGCTGAAGTCGTTTATTTGAAAAAGATGATCCGTTTCTCTCTTTCAAACGGTGATCAACTCTGTGTCTATGGCGAAGTATCTTCGAAGGAAATGAAACTTATGTCATGCATCCAAGCAAGCAAGTATGTCCGCAAGGAATACAAGGCTTTCTTGGCACACATTGTAGTAGCGGAGAAGGAAAAGAAAGAGAAGGCAATGGAAGAGGTACTTGTGGTTCGTGATTTTCATGCTGTCTTTTCTGACGATTTACCGGGTCTACTGTCATCTCGTGATATCGATTTTCGTATCGACCTCATTCCTAAAGCCAACCCTATCGCTAAAGCCCCTTATCGCCTCGCTCCATCTGAAATGCGTGAACTTTTAAGTCAGCTCCAGGAATTGCTTGATAAAGGCTTCATATGCCCTAGCACATCGCCATGGGGCGCACATGTCCTTTTCGTTAAAAAGAAGGATGGATCGTTCCGAATGTGCATCGATTATAGGGAACTCAATAAGCTTACTATCAAGAACCGCTATCCCTTACCCCGAATCGACGATTTGTTCGATCAACTGCAAGGCGCTACGTGTTTCTCTAAGATCGATCTACGCTCTGGTTATCATCAGTTACGAATTCAGGAGGAAGATATCCCTAAAACCGCTTTTCCGCTACGACCATTATGAATTTGTCGTTATGCCCATTGGTCTTACCAACGCACCCGCGGTGTTCATCGATTTGATGAATCGCGTATATAAACCCTTTCTCGACCGCTTCATCATCATGTTTATCGATGATATCCTTATCTACTCGAAGTCGAAAGCTTAACACGCGCAACATCGACGTTTGATTCTCGAACTTCTCCAAGGGAATCGCCTCTATACCAAATTCTCCAAGTGTGAATTCTGGCTTGAGGAGGTTCAATTCCTTGGTCACATCGTCAACAGTCAAGGTATTCACGTCGATCCCATGAAGATTGAAGCAGTTAGGAGTTGGATTACACCGAGAACCCCATCCGAAGTTCGTTCTTTTCTCGGATTGGCGGGGTATTACTGTCGATTCATCGCCGATTTCTCTAAAATCTCCGTTCCTCTCACCTCTCTAACGCATAAAGACAATACTTTTGTTTGGGGAACCGAACATGAGGATGCCTCTCAAACCCTCAAGCATATGCTTTGCAATGCTCCCGTACTCATGCTACCCGATGGAGACGACGACTTTTCAGTCTATTGCGATGCCTCTAACCTGGGTCTTGGTTGTGTGCTCATGCAACGAGACAAGGTTATCGCGTACGCCTCTCGTCAGTTCAAAGTCCACGAGAAGAATTATACAACCCATGACCTCGAACTCGGCGCAGTTGTTTTTGCATTAAAGATTTGACGACACTACCTTTATGGTACCAAGTGTATGGTCTTCACCGACCATAAAAGCCTACAACACATCTTGAACCAGAAAGAGCTGAACATGAGCCAACGCAGACGGGTCTCAACGACTATGACTGTGAGATTCGCTACCACCCAGGCAAAGCAAATGTCGTTGCCGATGCTCTTAGCCAACGAAGTTATTTACATAGTGTTCGTAACATTCAAGCCCAACATGACCTCTAAGCTCTCATTCGCGACGCGCAACACGCCTGTTTTACCGAACACACTTTGAAGGAAGAACGAATTCTTGGGACCGAAAACCAACTAGTGAATAAACCGAATGGTATCTTTCACTATCTCGGTCGCATTTGGATAACCAGTCGCAATAACTTGCGTGGGATATTGCTGACTGAAGCCCATAAATCACGATATTCCATTCATCCCGGTGCCGACAAGATGTACCAGGACCTGCGTGCCAGGTATTGGTGGCCTGGAATGAAGAAGGATATCGCTCTTTATGTTTTGAAATGCCTGACTTGTTCCAAAGTCAAGGCTAAACACCAACGACCCTCTGGCTTACTCGAGCAACCCAAGATTCCAATGTGGAAATGGGAGAGTATAGCTATGGATTTCATTATGAAACTCCCACGCACGCCATCAGGTCATGATAGCATTTGGGTTATCGTTGATCGTCTTACTAAATCCGCCCATTTTCTGCCGATACGATAAGACGATAAGGTTGAACGACTAGCACAAATCTATACCAACGAAGTCATTTGTCAACATGGGACACCTCATGATATCATCTCTGACCATGATGGTCGATTTACCTCGCGCCTTTGGGAAACTTTTCAATCCGCTCAGTACTACTCTTAACCTCAGTACCGCTTTCCATCCCTAGACCGACGGTCAGACTGAACGCACGATTCGCACCCTTGAAGACGTCCTTCATTCGTGCGTTATAGATTTTGGTGGTAATGGGGATTCGCATTTACCTTTAGTCGAATTCTCGTACAACAACAGTTATCACTCTAGCATCCAAATGGCATCATTTGAGGCATTATATGGAAGAAAATGTTGATCGCCTATTGTATGGCACGAGATCGGAGACGCGCAAATTACCGGTCCTGAGTTACTACAAGAGACGACTGACAAGATCCTCCAAATAGGAGACAATCTCTTGAAAGCGCGGAGTCGTCAAAAGAGTTACGCCGATAAACGCCGCAAGCCACTTGAGTTCGAAGCTGGTGATTGCGTACTCCTAAAGGTTTCACCTTGGAAGGGGGTGATCCGATTCGGCAAGAAAGGAAAGCTAGCGCCTCGATACGTTGGACCCTTTAAGATTCTGGAAAGGATTGGTAAAGTGGCCTACAGACTCGAACTACCGGAGGAACTCAGCAACGTACATCCGACTTTCCACGTTTCGAACCTCAAAAGGTGTCTAGCTGAATAGAATTTGGATGTCCCTCTCGAGCATTTCAAGTGGACGAAACATTACACTTCATGGAGAAGCCAGTAGAGATCATGGACCGAGAGACCAAGAAACTCCGACGCTCTCACATACCTATAGTGAAGGTTCGCTGGGAAGGCAAACTCGGCACCGAGTTCACTTGCGAACTCGAAAATGATTTGAAAGCTAAATATCCGCAACTCTTCGTTACGCCTGCGCCTTAATTTCGGGAAGAAATTCCCTAAAGTAGGGGAGGCTATAACAACCCGACTTTTCAAGTCCGAGTACAAGTCAAAGTCAAAGTCAAGATCTTATTTAGATCTGACTTTCCTTGCTTAATTATTGCTTTGTACCCTCGATATTCGATAAACGATATATTGCTTAACACTATTTTAAGCTACGATTTACTATTAAATGAAGTAACAATGCGATAAACGCCAAAATCACAACTAAACGCTATTATTACTAAACGCTATCACATCGCAATCGCATCGCTAACTCGAAACGCAACTACTGGTGTTGTTCTATGTGTGTGTTATTATGTGCTTACTTGTGTGTGTTCGTATATGTTTTGGGATGTTATTCGCAAACGCAATCACAACACTACTGCATCGCAATCAAACTCGAACCGCATATTTACTTTTATGCATTTTATGTGTGTTATGTTATTTGTGTAACTACTTATTAATGTTATCGCATCGCTCACTCGCAACTCGCTTAAACACAACGCAATGCTCAACGCATGAAACGGAAGTCGGAAAACCGACTCGCACAAGCCGTCTGATCGAATGACCTTTCGATCAAATGGCCATCCGTCCGGATGGCCATCCGATCTACTTTCCTGCACCGCCTTACTTCCCCTCTCACACTATAAATACCACCTGTCACATCACTATTCACTGATGTGACAGCCCTATCCGACCAACACGCTCTCAGTTCGCTTCCAAGCACTTTTCACTCGATTCCAAGCGATTCTCGTAAGTTTTCTTCCTAAATCTTGTATTTCCATCATCAGTGCACACTTTCTCAACATCTTCTTCCTCAAAACCACTAGTTTTCACCATGAAATCGCCTGATTTAGACCACTTGAAGATGGTGTTTACTCGGTGACGTTGTAACAACCCGACTTTCGAAATCAAAGTCAAAGTATGAGTCAAAGTCAAGTCAAAGGAAGAAAAGATTGCTAATTGGAATATGTCATTCCTTGATAAATGAATTATTGTACTCTTTGACTGTCAATCGACGCTCTAATTTAAATTACTTTAGTTGTATTATGTGGAGTATGTGCAATAAATCGCTATTTAATCGCAGTTTAATCGTTAATCGACTTATCACTAATCGCACCTCTATCGCATCGCAACTCGAATTATAGGTTATGGATATTGTTTTACGTGTGTGTGCTATTATGTGTTACTTGTGCATGTTATGTTTATGTTGAGGTGTTTAATCGCAAACGCAATCGCAACTCTATCACAACGCAATCTCATCGCAAACTCGAGATTTAAGGATTTGTGTTATGCTTTTTAGTGAATAGGTTATTTGGATAATTAATGGGTAATACTATCGCATCGCTTACTCGCAACACATCGCAACGCTCGACGCACGAAACAAAACGCCGAAAACCAACTCACACCGCCCATCCGATCGAATGGTTATCTGTCCGGATGACCATCTGATCGGTTGGCCATCCGATCGAACCGCCTTCCGATCCGCACCGCTACACCACCTCTTCTCCCCTCTTGCCTATAAATAGCACCTGTCACATCATTATTCATGTGATGTAACAGCTCCTCCTCCGACCAGCTTGTTCCAGCCCTCTTTTCTCTCGATTTCTCACGATTCTTGTAAGTTTCTACCTCAAGTCTTGTACTTCTATGATCTACACACACTTCTTCATCATTTTCACCATCAAATCTTAACTTTTCACCATGAAATCGGCTGATTTGGGCAGTTTTAGGGTGATGTCATCATGGGTTCTCATGAACTTCCAAGTGTGACCTCATTCCACCAAGAACAACTCAGATCTAAGAGATTTCAATGTGTTTAAACACTGATTTCACCAAAATCAAGACATTTTCAAATCTCACGGGATTAAAAGAGTTGAAAGATGATTTCATAACTTTTCTTCAACAATCTCAACTTTTCACATAAAACCGATAGAATCTGAGCTTGATCAGGCCTTCTACCCATTCTCTGGTGAAGTGTTGGTCCAGGAACGGATTTCTATCAAAGAGAAAACCGGTTCACGGGTTGAACATGAATGACCGTCAAGAACAGTTAACTGATCGGACGGGGTGATTCCCGTCCGATCGGGTGACTTGGACTCGATGGGTTCCCGTTGTTTGACACGTTGTCATACCGTCTCGATACAATTGCAAAACTTTCCAAACTTAGCAAAATCTTACAAGTTTTCAAACGAACCAGGTTACTGAACGGATCACCGTCCGATCGAATAGCCATTTTATCGAAAGACAATCTAATCGGATGACCTATGGTGTTCAACACTTAACAATTTTCACAAGTAAGACCAGTTCAGCGAACCGCCATCCGAACGGACAGCCATCCATCCGGATGACCATCTGTCCGGATGACCTGAATGGTAGAAACACTCCTTTGTTTTGAAAATGCTACAACGAAAACTTCAAATTCACATCATACATAAACACATCCATCCCAAACGAATGGAAAACTGACCGAATGGTCGTTCGACCGGATGACCATCCATCCGGATTGCCATCCGTTCGGATGACCCTTTGTCACTCCGTCACTCGCACCATTTAACGCACTGTTCATCGCTTATGCTGTGATCAGGCTATCTCTCCAGCGTTCCCTTCAATCCAAGACGGTGTTTACTTATTAAACACTATCTATGAGTATACTTGATCCCTTTTTTGCTTTAAGCACTTTTGGGTGTTACATACGTTATTTATACTAAATCACATCAACCACACAATGCAAACACTTTTATACGCTAACCGTTACCGCATGTTATACGTGTTACTCGATGAATGCTTGTATGTTATGTTTACACAGTGCTTGTTGCCTGACACCTTAGCAATGATAGTACTATAGTTTGGACTCAGCACCTGTCGTGGACAGGGGTTGTTAAGGGCTTTTCTTCACATGTCACAGTGGTGATATGTGTTGCGCATTCTACAACTCGCAGTCACGTCTGTGCATATTTCATTGTCGATAACCTACTTGCTTCACATTACACATGTTACATGCTGGTTATGCGTAAACTCGCTTTCGCTACTATTATATTTTTGAACTTGTGTGCTCACCTTTACACTATGTGTATTGACCTCTATTTTAACGTATGTGACAGGTGTTTGAAATGCTAGGATGCTTGCTATGTGGAATCAAGTTTGGAAGAGTCTAGAAACGAACTTAAAAAAAATATGAGTTGTCGAAACATTTTATTTGCCTTTGAGATACAATGTTTGTAATAATTATTATGCTGAGTATATTATGGTATGGGACGTAATGTTGAATATTCGGTAATATTAGTTGTTATGGAATTATCTTGGACAATCTGTTTCGCTCAGTGCCGCGCCCCGATGTTTCCGCCATCGGTTGGGGTGTGACAGACGTCATCCTATCAAGTTTGGCCCAGATCTAAAGGATTTCTACACATTTTTATACGAATCTCAATAAAATCGAATCAGTGGAAAGATACTTCAAACTTTTCCTCAACATATCTTTACTTTTCACTCAAAACCGATGGAATCTAGATTTAGTCGGGCTCTCTACTCATACTCTTGTTGAGAACCGGTCTGAGAATGGATTTCCACCAATGAGACGACCGATTCACGGGTTGAACATGAAACTCTATTAAGAACAGTTGGGTCTGATCGAATGGGGTGATTCCCATCCGATCGACTGAGTTGGACTTGGTGTGGTTTCCGTTGTTTGACATGTCGTCACTCCGTCTCCGTTAAACTCCAAAACTTTTAACTTAGAAAAGGTTTATGAAGGTTTTCAAAACATCTGTTCGCCAATCGAATAACCATCCGATCGGATGACCGTCCGATCGAATGACTATTCGACATGTGACTCGCCCTTTATCAGTAAGTTCAATACTTAAACAATTTTGCAAAACTTCAAAGAATATCAGCTTTTCAATCGAATAGCCACCCGATCGAATGGCCATCTGTCCGGATGACCATCCGATCGAATGACTTGATTTATGCTACAACAAAAACTTCAAAAGTTTCCAAACAATTTACAAACACTCCCCTCTCACTCGAATGATCAGCCGACCGAATGGTCATCCGTCCGGATGATCATCCGATCGAGTCCCCATTCGAAACTCATCCTGTTACACGCTGTTTTACGTGCTATTCAACGCTTACACTATTGTTCTATGCTCAGGCTAACTCCAACGCGCTCCCTTCAATCCAAGACAGTGTTTATTTACTAAACACGCTCTGTGAGTATACTCGAACCCGTTTTCTTTTAAAGCACTTTGGGTGTTACATACGTTCTCTATATCAAATCACATCGATCACACAACGCAAACATTTTTAACGCTAACCGCTCCCGCATGTTATACGTGACTCGATGAATGCTTGTATGTTATGTTTACACAGTGATTGTTTGCCTGACACCTTAGCAACAATAGTACTATAGTTTGGACTCAGCACCTGTCATGGATAAGGGTTGTTAAGGGTTTTACTTCACATGGTCACAATGGTGATAATGTGTTGCGCATTCTACAACTCGTAGTCTTGTCAGTTGCATACTTCATTGTCGATAGCTTACTTGATTCACATTTCTACGTGTTACATGCTGGTTATGCGTAAACGCTTTCGCAGTACTATATGCTATTAAACTCGTGTACTCACCTTTACACTCTGTGTATTGACTTTATTTTAACGTATGTGACAGGTGTTTAGGATGATATGCTTTGCTGTGATGAATCAAGTTAGGTGGTCTAGAAACCCACGAATAAAATCTGAGTTGTCGGAACAATTTATTTGCCTTTGAGAACAATGTCTGTAATAACTATTTATGCTTTATATGTTATTGGTATGGGACTTTAACGTTAAATATATTATCACTAATAGTGTTATGGATTCTCTTGGACAATTTGTTTCGCTCAGTGCCACGCCCCGATGTTTCCACCATCGGTTGGGGTGTGACAGCCGGAGCCTTATTGGAGCTTTCCCCCAAAACCTCTTTTCCTTTCGGTTCCACTATTTTCTTGACCTTTTGAGCTGCGGGTTTCTTCTTTCTTCCCCTCTTTCAGTCCAGAATCCTCCTTCTTTTCGTTGGCTTGGGTTTCTCTTGGGCTTGGAATATTATTGGTTCGTCTGGTTCTGCTTGGTACCCTGACTGGTTTTCAGTAGTCTCCATGTCGGTAGGATTTATGGAAAAGTTTTGAAGAGCCTTCGATAACTCATTCATAATGTTAGTCACAATTAATAACAACACAAAATTCCAAAATTAAATATTAGCTATTACAAATAATTTTCACAGAAGCACCAAATCCCTGACTATTTAATTTAAATATTTTCAAAATACTTAATTAGCTTAAACCAGTGGATCTGATACCACCTTTTCTGTCACGACCCCCGACCCGTTTCCCCGGTTCGGGCGCTACAAGACAGAAAACCGTGGTACCGGTGTTTATTATTTGGCAGCGGAATTTACAACAGGATCGATTGTCAGAAAAATAATATCAGAGTTTTAAAAACACTGAATTATTTTATTATTAACTCTGGGATAAACCCCGTATTTACAGGAAAGGAGTTTCACTGGGGAAATCCTCCAATTACAGAAAACATGTTTTATTTCTAATTTACTGAGCCACTTTATTTAAGCTGGAGTGCTACGCGAAAATTTTCCTTTCCTCACAGTAAATTGCAAAAACATGTTTTAAAAAGATTTGATCAGCGAAAAATACTGGCGAGTGCATTCAGTTTATACAAAAGACACATTGTTATAATATACAGTATTAAGAGTTTTCACATTTGCTTATATCTTATAATTATCTGACCAAGTTGTCACTCGGCGAGACATGTGACTGTGGTTATATCACTATTTAGGTCCGTTCACCTAAAAGTGACGCTTGTCAAGAATTATATACAAAACCCCACGTACTAGCAGTAATTTAAGATTACAAAGACTTAATCACTATAAGTATAACTGGAAAACATTTAGGGTTTTTTAAAGCAATTTGATAAAAAGAGAATGACTCACATTGCAGATTTAAACGGTCAAAGCTTGCTTACTGGTTAAGCTGGTAAACCTAATTAAATATTCAATGCAAATGAAACTAGGTTTGTAACTTAATACAACATTTACAATAATCACGAGATCGAAACCCTCACGACGAATGACAAAATATAGCCAAATATAGGCAGCACTTAAACATCTATCGGATCGGTTTTAATCGATCGGATATAGTACCGTAGTAGTGATCGAGTTATTACCCCGTTATCGTAGCAGAGTGTTGGTACTTCGGTAAATTATTTTGAGCAGAATTATAAGAGACAGAAGAGAAATTTTGAGCAACGTTGAAAGGCCATTGCATGGCTCAATATATAGCTATTCTGCAGGTCCCTCGCGCCCCGCGACTCGCTCAGGGAAAGCCTTCGCGCGAGAGCCCATATAGCTACTGCTAGGGCAGCCGTGTCACCCCCTAGCCTTTACACATGGACGACACGTGTCATACAACGTCTCTGGATAAAATCAAGTCTCTCGCGCCCCGCGAGAGACATCCCTTAATGGGTCGCAGCCCACGACAGAACAAATTTTCAGTTTTTTTATTTGATTTTTATATATAATAGGGTTATACGGGTTAGGTTTTACACTTACGGAGCGTTTTAGGTCGTTTTTGTGAGTTGTTACAGTGCGTATCGAAACGGTTCAGTTCGAAAATAGTACTTGTAGAAATGGTGAACGTCGAAATGGTTTAGGTCTAAATTGTGTGCGTCGAAATGATACGAGTCGAAATGGTGCGGGTCTAGTTAAGAGTGACTAGGAGGTCGGGCATGATGGATGGTGACATGGTGGCAGATGCGACGACGTCAACTGGTCGAAGATTCCAATGACTTACTTGAATTCTTTCACGTGTAGGAAGGATATTGAATTCCTTTACTTGAAGGAATACACATGAATTCATGCCTAATTCCAATTTGTTTTTCAACGAAACACTTGAAGATTGGAATTGAGATTCTGATCCAATAAATTATGTGAACCAAACACCTTAAGAGTTGGAATTCAAATTCTAATTCCATTGAATTCCAGCGAACCAAACACCCCCTAAAAGGTTAACCATAATCAATTCAAATTTCCACATAATACCAATTAGGGATGAGCATTTGATACTGGGTACCGGTACCGAAATTCCCGTACCGAATACTAGTGGGAATTTGTAAATAACTCCCTTGATTGTGAATGCTACATGGGGTTAGGTTCATTTGTAAATAACTCCCTTGATTGTGAATGCTAGTGAACTAATCCTAGCCCTTGATTATCAACACACAAATGTAAATCATTGGCCAGGATTTGATGATGAAAATACACTAGTGTATTTTACGATTTGATGATGTAAACTGATGTGTGTAAAATGCAACATATAAATTAAATCAAATGAGGCATAAAACTAACCCTTTTTTAGTACTAATGTTGGAAAAAGTGTGATTTTGTCTTCCTTTTGTATTTTCAGTGTTAAAAGAGCTTAAATGAACAAAAGAAGCAAAAATGCAGCTAAATCTAACAATAATACAAGAAAAGGAATAAACGTGGCATGCCCGACCCCTCGACAGCATCTTCCCAAGCAAAAACAAGAGAACAGAAGGCTGAACACGCCCCATGCTCATTGAACACGGGGGCGTGCCCAAGTGTCTGCAGAAAAGACAAAGTTATAGAAGCTTCTATTTCCCAAGACGGGGGCGTGCCCAGTGGACACGGGGCCGTGGTCAAAGCTAAGATTCGCAGAATCCAAGCAAATCTTGATAGTACAGATACGCTTCTGCACACGGGACCGTGCCCAGCAGACACGGGGGCATGTTCAACTAATGCAGACAAACTGCATTTAATGAAGAAAGAGAAGATGGATGGACACGGGGCTGTGCCCAATGGACACGGGGCCGTGTCCGGGCTTTTGTGCAGGCTATAAATAGAGGTGCTTGGTTCACTTCAAAGGCATCCCTTGGAAAACCACCTCTCTCACACTTCACCCACCCACCACCACCATCACAACCCACATCCACCACTGTCATCCATCATCCATCATAGAGTGTGTGTAGTAGTCTCGGGATCCAAGATTGATCGTAAGAGTTCTTGACAATCAAAGGCCATGTTTGCCTAAGTCTCTTACATCACTTGGTGAAGACAAGCATTTAGTGTAATACTTTTTATTTTTAATCTTTTCGCACTTTTTATTTGGTTATGTATTAATGACTTTAATAACTAGTTTCTTATGTTGAAGGTGAAACTTTCTTATCATTTGTCCGTGGTGTCTTGGCGTTATTTTACTGTCTATATAAAATAAAAGATTTACACCATTCATATCTCCACGGTCTATATGGAGATATGTTGGCTACCTGGTCGGAGGTTAAGGGAATGGTTTGGTAAGCGTCTTGCCTTGTTCAGTGTATAGATCCTGCAAGGACATGGGTCAAGCTTAGTAGGACCTCCTTCAATACCCACTGGTATTGGATGGCGGGGGTTCGAATTTCTTGATCCCCTCATATGTAAACTACTATTAAAACATTAACCCGGCTATTTAGGATTGTATCCCTGCTGACTCAAACTACTTAGCTGAGGGTAACGTCACCTTCAAAAGAGGGGCCTACCACATTACGCATTAATAACTTAATTAATTATCTTTCAATAATCCAACCCTTTAGGATTGTATCATTGCTGACTCAAACTACTGGGTTGAGGGTAACGTCACCTTCAAAAGAGGGGCCTACTACTATAACTAAAATAATCTCTTAAAAAGTGCAAAAGTGCGGAAATAATCAAAGGTTACACTAAAGGCGAGTCAGATCCAAGTGATTCATCTTGTCTATCTGTTTTTATTTTTACTTTTATTTTTCAGCATTTTTAGTTTTTATTTTCATGTTTAAACCTTTTTCTAAAATTTTGATTTGATTAGACGTTGAGGATAAACCGGTACTAAAAGCTCTTGTGTCCTTGGACGACCTCGGTATCTTACCAACGCTATACTACGCTCACGATGGGTGCACTTGCCCATATGTGTGTTTAGTGTTAGTAAAATATCGTGTTTTATAAATTTAAAACTTGACTAAAGTGTAAAAGGGCTAAATATATATATATATATATATATATATATATATATATATATATATATATATATATATATTATATAACGCTACACACGCATCATAAACCAATGTCCAGGATTTGTTCACTCAGTTCACAAATACACTAGTGTTCACTCTAGAACCCCGCCCTAACTACATAAGCCCTAAATCCTAATCAATTGCACATAACTACATAAGCCCTAAATCCTAATCAATCCCAATTTCCACATAATACCAATATATTAAGCATAATGAATGTAAATTTGTAAACAATAATCAATTGCCAATAAACAATTCCAAATAATCGATTTGCTCAAACAAATAGGATAGGAGAATACCCAAATTAAAACAGAAAAATACCCAAATTAAATGAATGTTAAGGGCTTGAGAGATGAAAATGGAGGCTGAACTAATAAAGGCGAAGCACGGGGCGGCCAGCGGCGCACCGGAGCTTTGGGTGGCGCTGAAGTATGCCGCTGTTGTGGTTGTGTTAGGCTCTGATGTATGTCGCTGCTGTGTTGTGTACTGTGTATTGTTCTTTTTCTCACAAACAGACTCACAAGCAAACAAATATTTGGGTTTTGGGCTTAATTGTTAGATAGGTATTGGGTAATTAGATTTGACAAAATTGCAGAAATCAACCTTTATGTTATACCCAAACTACACTTCGTACCTTTCACTATAAAATCAGTAAAAACCAACCTTTATGTTCATGTCTTGTTACAAAGTATAACCTTTAACACAAATGATTTCCCATGTGTATTTTATATTAATTATTAATATTTATATAACTCACCTTACCTACCCCCACCCCACCTCACTCTCATCTCTCTCTAGACTCTGCAACCACTTACCACCGCCACCACCACCATGGCTTCTGGCCAGCCACGACGCCAAGATCTACTGTGAACTTGCTATTCAAGATCTACTGTAGAATCAGTACCGTTCATGCTCTTTCTTTCTTATCCGATCTTAAACTCGAGCTCTACATGAAGATCCCACCTCGGTGCATGTACATAGCACAGGTTTGTTTGTTCTGCTCCCGTTAACCATTTACCCACAAATTCATTTCAGTTAGTAATCTAACGTACATGTGTTTATAATCTCAGCTGGTAGGAACTCTAGTTGCCGGAACAGTAAATCTTACGGTGTCATGGTGGATGTTGGAGAATATCGAAAACTTATGTGATATCGAGGGGCTTCATCCTGAGAGTCCATGGACATGCCTCAAGTTCATGGTCATATTCGATGCTTCCATTATATGGGGACTCATCGGACCGGAAAGACTCTTTGGCCCGAATGGTTTGTACAGAAACCTCGTATGGTTGTTTCTAATCGGAGCTTTATTACCGGTTCCGAAATGGATAATGAGCAAGATTTTCCCAGAAAAGAAATGGATTTTGTTGATCAACATACCCGTTATATCGTACGGTTTTGCTGGAATGTCGTCACATACTACTAATCAGTAATTACAGATCTTCATCGTTATATTTTAAGAACTCGAGATCCTTGCTTAATCACTGGCGTTGACTTTCTCTAAAGACCCGGAGCGTGTATTTTGGATTCGAAGCTTATTCAGCTCGGATTCCAACGTGGTAGTTATGCAGGGTGGTTGCCGGTGGTGTGTAGCGCCGTGGCTGGCCGGAAGCCATGGCGGTGGTAAGTGGTTGCAGAGTCTAGAGAGAGATGAGAGTGGGGTGGGGGTAGGTAAGGTGAGTTATATAAATATTAATAATTAATATAAAATACACATGGGAAATGAGAAATTACAATAATACCCTCACATGCAATGCATGTGAGGGCAGTTAACCAAGAAAACTAACATCGTTTGTGTTAAAGGTTATACTTTGTAGCAAAACATGAACATAAATGTTGATTTTTGCCGATTTCATAGTGAAAGGTACGAAATGTAGTTTGGGTATAACATAAAGATTGATTTATACAATTGTGTTTAGATTTTTTGTATTATTTGGTATTAGATGTGGTTTTTAATAATATTGAAGAGGGGTAATATTAATTTTTGAGCAAAGTACACGGATGGTCCCTATAGTTTACCAAAATTTTAGATTTAGTCCCTAGCTTTTCAAAAGTACACGGATGGTCCTGGTGGTTTACACTTTGTAACGTATTTAGTCCATACTTTGAAAAAAGTCACATTGACGGTCCCTGTGGTATGGATCCTAACCACTTGTTTCTCCATCATCCCTAACTAGCGGTATGAATGAGTGGATCCTATTTCAACTAAGCTCTAACTTGATATGTTTAATTTAGAAGTGCTCTAGCTTATTTTAATCTCAACATTTAAAGCTCGAGTTCGACTCGTGAGTGATATTGTTAAAAGCTTGAGCTCTCGGTTTGGGCTTTAGCTTGTTTAATATCGAATTGTATATTATTGTTGTGTAATCATTTAAAATTATAATTATGTATATAACATAATTACGGTTACAAAAGTCGTTAGTAGTTGGTCGACTGAGAAGTTAAGAGTACTCAACCAAGGCGGAGAGTACTCGGGGAGTACTCGGACATGTTAAATTATAAAGAAATTAGTTTTCGGAAATTAAATATATGTCAAATAACATACATTTACTAATATTTATAACAAAATGCGTGAAAATGGTATTATTCTTTGATATAATAGGCATAGAAATTGTGTTTTATTTTTTTTAAGTCAAACTCAACCCGAGTTGACCTACTAGATCTGATTCTAGCCGAGTTTGACCGCGTTTGATAGATTCCGAGTAATCATGCGGAATTGAAGAAAGTCTCCTCAGCAACCTACATTAGAGCTATTACTCAGGGAGTACTTGGACTTGGAGACCTTGTTTTACAACCATGAACATAATATATATGTTATATCTTGTTTATAATATACTCATTAGGATGCGAGCGTCTAATAAAGATCTGAAGTTTGGGTTCGAACTCATTTATTACATTTATTTGAGATAAAATTTAAGTTTGAATTGTTATTGGGGAATAAGAATTAAGTTAAAACTTGTCCTAATTGCTTAATGAGTGGGACAATTTAAGCATAAACTCAATATTGAATAAAACAAAAATAAACCAATAGATAGCATTGTTAGTTAGTTGGTTAATTGAAATTATCATCCATTGCGTACAAAGGATTGTAGCTAATCTTTGAAGTTATCGAATTAATGACATTTTATAATTTATCGTATATTCCAAGAAACATGCCATTAGAGTTAACATTAGTTCCTAGGTTAATTTCATAAATTCTGTGTGGTTTCATAAACATAAACTATATATGTGATATAATTTCTAGAATTTATTATCACCTAAGAAGAATTCACACACGAATGGTATGTGTTTATGTGCATTTTTTTACTTTAATTTTGATCAATCATACAACCGATTTGGTTCAATGTTTATGTTACATGTGTTAAAAGGAAAATAGACTGGAAAACCCTTGGCGAGGCTCGGTTGGAGGCATAGTCGATGCACCTATAGAAAAGGTATGGTCCATGGTGTCTCAAATTGACCGGCTCCCCGAATGGATGCCTATGGTTGAAACGTGCACACACCTAAAAGGAACTGAAGGTGAACCTGGCTATGTCCGGTTAGTCTCGGGCTTCATGTTCCCTCAAGAGGATGGAGATCGTTCTTGGATCAAGGAACGACTAGTTTCCATGGACCCCTTATCGCGTAGCTACGTGTATAGAATGGAGGCTAGCAATGTGGGCTTGGATGGATCCGTAAATTCACTCAAACTCATAGAATACGAAGTTGGTTCGACTCTAGTAGATTGGTCATTTGAAATAAGCCCGGTTGAGGGTGCGTCGGAAGAGAATTTGATCGATTATCTAGGATATTTGTATAAATCATGTATTAACAAGATCGCAAGCGCTATAAGATCACCGGGAACATTTTAACAATAGATGAGTGTATTTTGTACTCGCTAATGTCTTTAAACAAAATTACACTAAAAGACTATTTACTTTTTTTTTTTGGAACGACGACTTTCTTGTATTAGGCTACACCACTCCCCAAATTGTAGAGTCCCGTTGCCCCACTCTGGTCAGACTATGTTGTCTTAACCGGACTCACGCTGGCTTCAGAGTTTGGCTTGGGCATTCCCCCAGGATACCATACCGCCGGCTGTCACTTGACAGTCATTATGCTATCACAAGAGTAGAACGGTGGGACGAAAACCTAGGTGGGCTCAGGATAGAGCCTGACACCTCCGCAAAGAGGCTAGGCTGTATCCATCATTGCCTAATCCACCAAAGTGACACAAGTGCGGATTGAACTTGAGTCTCCATTGGAAAACTTAAGCCTCTCAACTACTAGGCCACAAGTGATCATCCCTATTGACTATTTGACTTGCATCTTCAAAAGTTGTCGCTAAATGGAGAAAATTGGTTGTGATATTTTTATAATGATGAAAGTATTTTAAGAGAGAAGGTTTGGTGAAAATTATACATCCCACGTTGAAAAGGCATTAAACATGAATTGGATTTTGTAACTTAGAGGCATGCTATTCCTACACTTTCCAACTCTCAAACGGCCGTTCGACAAAAAACACAAACAAGATGGGGCTATAATGCAAGCCCTAACTTTTAAACAGACAGCTTGATGCAATCTCAAACGGTCTATAGAAAACGATATGGAATTATAAAGCGAACAATCAAAATCACAATGGTCGGTAAAAAATAGAAATAACAAATTTAAATTGTTACTTAAATTCCGGTTTTTTAGTAGTGGTCGCTAAGTAGTAAATAATTATATAAACTTGTTGTTTTATACATACAGTATGACAATATTTTAGAGTCCTAAAGCCAACAGCAGCAATCATTGTGAGGGTTCTTTCATTTGCGACGAAAAGATTTCTACATATTACTGACACATTTGTGAGGAATAGCGGAATAGGAATCCTTGATCAATCCCTCGTAACATTGTTCTCTTTGCCACAGATTAGTGAATTACTAGCGACATAATTTTGTCACAATCCGTTTGTAGTTTCTTTATTTGTAACCCATTAACGACATAAATTTTCGTCACATCCCTCTTCAAAATCTAAAACACGCAATGACTGATTTGAGATGGATTACACAATACAGATGCATGAGCATACAACACATGCACATGTATATACAGATACCGTAACACACTAACACCTTAGACAAATCCGATATCAAATGGTTTTGAGCTGTCCACAGGAGAGATCCTCGGACATACATCCTCAAATATCACCAACACGTTTTGGGCTTAATGGCAGTGATAGTTAAGCATGTTCAAGTGGGAGTAGTATCAGTATGAGTAACCTCCCGGAAGTCTTCACTTGAGCAACCAAAAACAAATCCATGAGTTTTTCGCGGGTACAACAACAGGCAATACTGTTGGTATGAGAGGCCGGATGTTACACATACATACATATGAAGAGCATCGTTACAAAAAAACTAAATTATTGTAGATAGAAGAATTATTAAACTAACTTGTTAATATGCTTTTTTTATATATTTTTTAAAAGTTTTACACATGTGGAGATCCTATAAATAAATAAACATTGCATTTCAACAAGTTTTCCATAAGAAAACGAATCACTTATTTTGTTCTAGCAAAAAGTTCTACATATACTGACGCCCCGCTTGTTGTATGCGCATATAATGTATATATGTGTGGGCTATCGGGGGGCAAAAATTAAAGTGAATTAATTTTAACGTTTACTAATTTCGTGAAAATAACGTTAAAAACGGGGGACGGTTAATCATGCATCATGTGGTGGCGTTGATAGCTGAAAGACAAAAGGCTATATGCATTAATCGGTCTTTGTCCCGATTGCTGAGTGTTATATGCCTTATGTCCAAGGCTTGATGCAAAACTACTATCGAGCCGGGGGTCTCACCGGAAGCAGCCTCTATATTCCTACGGGGTAGATGTAATGTTGTCTACATCTTACTCTCCTCGTACCCTACCTTAGATTGGTGGGTGTGGGCGTGGGTTTTGGGCATTTTGGCCCTTTAACGCCGGGTGCTCCACCCCGGGTTGGCATTTTAGTCAGCATTGCCCGCTTGGTGTGGAGATTCTGCCTGCGTGGGGCGGGGGGCTGGGTGACACGGCGGGCTGTAGTTGGCTGGTTCAATGTAGGTTTTTTTTTTAATTTTCTTTGTAGTTTTGTTTTTAATTCTACATGGTTGGCCACGCACATCGAAGCGACGCCCCACAACACCCCTAGTTTTTTAGTATTAGTTTGTGGATCCCACTCTCGCCACGTGTCGAGCAATGCCTCCAACCCAAGCCCCTCCACACCTCATAGTCTTAGCTTTGCTATTGGTGTGATTTACTGTGTATGAGTATATGATGATGATCATGATATATACATCCAATGCATATACATTTTACATATATACACACATATGAAAGAAGAAGTGACCCGTTTTTTCTAGTTTGAAACAAGCAACCATAGCTTTCGTTAGTGCTTCTATCCACGAGAGTTTATACAATTTTAAGCAAGTATTATTATCTAGAAGCTCCAATATCAATGGTGTCAAATGAAGAAGATGAACAACACACATCAAACTATGTGCATGACAACCACTTGGTACCTCAAAACTAATACTTCAATTAATAACATCCGAACGAACACCACCATTAATCACCACACTTGCAATAGCCACATACCTTTATGAGTTGCATGTACTAAGAAATTTCATCCGATTATGACACAAACACAGAAAGTAACATACATATATTTTCTTAAAAAAAGTTGATTGATAATATCTAAGTGATAAAAGCATTACAAACATATTTTGTAGAGAATTCTATATTTTGCATGTATTACAAAATTACAAATTACTAATATAACAAAACTGAGGGTGTTTTAGAAATAGTATCCAAGGCTTAATCTCTATTTTTTTTTAATTGTTTTTCTTTGTCAACAAAATTACAAATTACTAATATAACAAAACTGAGGGTGTTTTAGAAATAGTATCCAAGGCTTAATCTCTATTTTTTTTTAATTGTTTTTCTTTGTCAAATTTACAATAATGCCATCCAAACCGTGTTTTTTTTTTTCTTTTTGTGTATTCAAGCTTTCAACTTTTAACATTGCCACTTAAAACCCCTCAGCTTTCTAAAAAATTGTAAATTTCTTTTTGACAATCCTCGAGTTTTACGTGTTTATTTTTATGTACGTGTGTCAAATATAATACATTTTTGTGCTTATTTTTATGTATGTTTTAAGTAGGTCTATGTTTTGTTCGGAAACGAGTCGGGTCAAATATAATACGTTTTCACTAGGTGGTATAAATTCGAGTTACTTTACATTTCGACTTCACCGCAACGCGTGGTACCATTCTTTAACGAAAAAAATAATATTTTGTTACGTGCTTCTTTTTTAAGTACGTTTCGTTATAAATCCAAGTTGGTTTACGTTTCGACGTAATTTTTCAGTAATGGGTTAAGTAAAATATAATACGTTTTCGTGCTTATTTTCATGTGTTTTTCAGCTGGTCTACGTTTTGACGTAAGTTTTGCTCGGAAACGAGTCGGGTCAGACATTTGACGATGCAAATTCGAGTTATTTAAGGTTTTGACGCTATCGCAACGCCCGGCGGGTCAACATTCTAGTAATGAAATAAATACTAAAACTCAAGGCCTAAATTGGGGAATGTTCTTATGGGGCGATATCGGAAGTTCGGAACCCTACTTAATGGAAATCCAGTTCTATAGCTCGTTAAGACCTTTTGTGTGTGCTGCTGCTTATGGGACGCGTAACTCTACTCATAGCCCAAGTTATGTTAGTTTTAAGTTTTGACCTTTTCCGCCATATTGTTTTCCTCTATCTAGCGTAAAAGTGCTAACTCTTGAATGGGTTCTCATCACATTAAGGTGTGAAGTATGTTTCACTACTAGTTTTAGCACAATATTGGTTTTTGTCAAATGAAAATGGAAACCACAGAAGATGCTAAGCTAGTTACCTTAGAATTAAAGAAATCTTGATCAGAAGTTCAAATCTATGTTGTATACCATGTCTACCTTTTGCTCACCTAACCTAGTAAAACGACATTACATCATTGACATCTTCACTATGCTTTATATAACCTTGTATGTATGAATCTACAATCAAATTAGAAGAAAAGTACAAGCAAGAAAGAGAATGGCGAGTTGGGTTCGTGCAGCCGTGATGGTTCTAGCCATGGTCTTGCTTCCGATGATGATTGAGTCGAATGTTCGGCACTACAAGTTCACTGTAAGCCTTGTTTCCTATTAGTGGTTTATTTAGACTATGTGCATTAAGGTCGATAAATCTAAGGATTTGCTAAAATGGGTTATACATTTGCTAGGATGTCGTCTCAGTCTATATAATATAGACTATATAGACTGAGACGACACCCTAATTGGCTAAACCCGGACATGCAAAGCCCTAATTGCAATATCTATTAATTTTCAGGTTGTGATGAAGAACTTTACTAGGTTATGTGAAAGTAAAGCTATGGTTACTATCGATGGAAAGTTTCCGGGGCCGACTTTGTATGCTAGAGAAGACGATAGCGTCGTTGTTCAACTAGTGAACAAGGTGCCATACAACATTACAATCCATTGGTATGATTCTCTATATTAGCTGATGCACAAATTTTAGATTTTAAACAAAATGTTTTAGTTCAAAAAAATTTCCGTCACAAAAGCGTCTCCAAATTTAGTCACGGCCACATGATAACTAGATGACCAGAGTACTAATTTCATAATCAATTTCTATTTATTTTTTAAATTTTAAATTTAAGTTCATAATTCACTAACACATATATAAATATGACAAGTTTATAAACTTAATTCCCAGATATTTAAAAGTAGAAACTATTTGAATATACTTGCGACTTTAAGTTTGAGCGTTATTTGTTAGGCTACCTGTTGTGTTTAAGTTTGAGTGTTATTTGTGCGCCCCTGTCCACATCAGCCAATAACGCTCGTGAACAAGCGAAGGGGGCGCCAGCCCCTTAACGCGCGTGAGAGGGGAAAGGTTGTGTGGTCCACCCCCAATCTACCAATCATATTTTTTTTGTTTTATTTATTTCTTAGTTAAACCAAAAGGTGATAGTTAAAGAGTGAGTTAGTTAAACCTTCTTATCTACGTGACAGAGCGTTATGAACTTTTAGTTAAACCACAACATATAGTGTGACCGTTAAAAAGTTCACATAGGGGTCCATTTGCAACCGAATTTTTAGTATCAGACACTTTGTTGTCAATTTGTATTGCTACCGAAATAACTTTGCGATGAATTTTAAACACCGTCGCAAGTTTGCGACCAATGTTTGCAACCAAAACTTTTCATGGCTGAAATACTTGCAAGTGAACTAACGACAGTTTTTGCGACTGATTTATTCTAGCCAGTAAAAAGAATCGGGATAAAAAGGTCTTTTGCGACCGATATTTTCTTTTGTCGCTAATTCAGCTATCATTTTTTACAATAGCTAATAGAAACTCATTTAAAAAGTTAAAAACCAAATTTAGAAACTTGTACATGATTTCATGGTTTGTTACTTCCACCATATGCCTATTTGCTCCTCTTTAGGCACGGAATCCGGCAACTACGAACCGGGTGGTCAGACGGGCCCGCCTACGTAACACAATGCCCGATACAAACCGGCCAAAGTTATACCTACAAGTTTAACGTTACTGGACAAAGGGGTACCCTTCTTTGGCATGCACATATCACCTGGCTAAGAGCAACTGTCCACGGAGCGATAGTCATTTTACCTAAACACGGCGTCCCTTACCCGTTCCCTAAACCCGATCACGAAAAAATCATTGTTCTAGGTATGATTCGAGCTCGATTCTACATTTGTAGCAATTTTTAAAACAACTATGGTCTTTTATTTGAATTTTTTTGTAGGTGAATGGTGGAAATCGGATGTCGATGCTGTGATGAACCAGTGGATGCAAACCGGTTTGCCGCCTAATGTATCTGATGCACACACCATCAACGGCTATCCGGGTCCGGTTCCTAATTGCAGTACTTCTACAGGTACCGATATACACATTTAGCGACCGTAATGTGTTAGTAAACTGGTTTTTAGCGACGAATTAGCGACTAATTTTGAAACTTTTCTAGGATACACATTACACGTTGAACCCGGGAAAACATACTTGCTTCGCATAATCAACGCTGCTCTGAATGAAGAATTGTTTTTCAAGATCGCGAAACATCAGTTTACGGTGGTTGAAGTCGATGCGTGTTACGTGAAGCCGTTCAAAACGGACACGATATACATCGCTCCCGGCCAAACAACAAATGCCCTTTTTACCGCGGATCAAAAACCCGGAAAGTACTTAATGGCAATTTCGCCTTTCATGGACACCATCGTGGCGATTGATAACCAAACCGCGACGGGTACTGTTCGCTACAGAAGTATCGAATCCTACACACAGACAACCCTCACCGCCCTCCCAGCGGCAAACGCCACACTGGCGACAAATTCCTTCATTGAGTCACTAAAAAGCTTGAATTCTGCTAAGTACCCCGCTCTGGTCCCGTTAAAAATCGACCACTCGTTATTATTCGTCGCTGGTGTTGGAGTGAATAATTGTTCTACATGTGTCAATGGAAGCAGAGTTGTGGCGGGCATCAATAATGTTACTTTTGTGATGCCCGATACAGCTCTGCTTCAAGCACATTATTATCATATAAGTGGTGTTTTCACCAGGGATTTCCCAGGAAAACCGCTAACACCTTACAACTACACCGGTGTTACGAATCTAACAAGCCTACAAATTACCACCGGAACTAAAGTTTACCCATTGAAGTATAATTCTACCGTTCAAGTTGTGATGCAAGGTAATGCGGTTATAGCACCGGAGAGCCACCCGATACATCTTCACGGGTTTAACTTTTTCATTGTCGGAAAAGGGTTGGGGAATTTCGACCCCGTGAATGACCCGAAGAATTTTAATTTGGTTGATCCTGTTGAGAGAAACACTCTTAATATACCTACTTCTGGATGGACTGCTATTAGATTCCGAGCTGATAATCCAGGTACATACTACAACTACTATACCTGACAACAACAGATAGTTTTTTTTTAATGACAACGCTTACATATTTCTCGTAAATTACACCAAAATGATACCTATAACTCATGTATCTAGAGGAACATTTTTTTGCACCGCGAAGGTTTGTAAATAAACTTTTGTTCATTTTACAGGTGTGTGGTTTTTACACTGTCATTTGGAAGTACACACGACATGGGGGCTTAAGATGGCGTTTTTGGTGGAGAACGGTAAAGGGCCAAACGAGTCTCTTATACCACCACCAAAAGACCTTCCAACATGTTAGACGACGACAGGATTTTGAGAAACCACGACAATCAGAGTAATTTCCAACAAAACATTCATTGAATTGTGGATACAAGCGAACAAACATAAATCTACTTCGCGTTTGAAAGAGGAATAAAGATCGAATCAGTAATTAATTTGGGTGTTTAATTATTGATTCTGTGAGCACGTAGTAAGTTGTCAAAATTTATTTACCTTGTGAGAATTATATTGTAGATGTGAGTGATTGGTTTGAAGGGGTCATCATGTAACTTATTGATTTTATAAGAGGCTTCATTTGCAAAAAAAAATAAAGTTTTCATAAAATTATATAGAAACGCGCCAGGTAGGGGTCGAACCTACGACTTTCTGCTTAGGAAACAGACGCTCTATCCACTGAGCTACAGGCGCTTTTGTCTTGTATATCACTTTTTTCTTGTATATTATTTAATTTAATTTTATAAATTAGAAGTGCTATGAGATTTCAATTATCTTGCATAAAACTATACTTTATAGTTTATATACAACAAGAAACACTACTAATATTCACCATATTTTCAAAGATAAAACACACTTTTATTATTACATATAATATACATTATTTACAGTAACAACGTTTTAATTAACAACAGAAAATACTTACACTACGACTCGCTATAATATATTCTCTCTCTACATTTCACAAGTCCTTTACAACACTTCTCATATCAACTAAACAAGAACCGACCCTATAAACTCATCTCCATCACGCGCATTTAACTATATCTCACACCATACATATAATACATATGAAACACGTCGAAGTGTTGAACGGCTAGAACCAAAACAACTTGACGGTTCGCTACTCAAATACCCTTGAGTTGGTATCTAAGCGGTATAACAGACTCCGGAAAATCTGTTCTTGATTCGGTAAGTGAATAATAAGCAAGAACATGAGCAGGATGTTCTACCTCTTTATCTTCACCAACACTAACCTTTCTTGAAGGAATTATTTCAATTTTCCAAAATGGTCTAGCCATGGTCAAAAAGTCAAACCCTGTTGAAGACCCTCTATACCCTTGAACCCAAAGGTACCTAAGTGACCTCAACTGCAAAACAGCACTAGCAAGTGCATGTTCACTAAAACAACAACCTCGTACTTCAAGCTTTTGTAAACTAGGGCACCCTTTCGAAAACCCTAAAAGACCCTTGTCGGATTCACCAACATACCCTAACAACATCCACCGTATGTTTTGACTGTATTGACCTATATAAGTCAAACCCACATCAGTCAACCCTCCTGGTCTCAGATAAAGAGCAAATCTTCTAAGATCGCAGCACTTTAGTAGAGTTCGGACGCCGTTGTCAAGGGGTAAATCGGTAATTACCTCTTCTCGGTCTAGTAAAACCATGCGAAAATCTTTAAGGTTTTTTAAGTGTAGTCCTAAGCATTCGAGTGCTGCGTTTGTGATGTCGGTAACGTATACCGCGATGTACTCTAGCTCTAAACAGCCTTGTGCTATGGCTGTTAAGCCTCGTTGAGATACAACGCCTTCTTCGAATTCCATTTCTAATTCATCTGCCCCTCGTTCGATCCTTAACCGTTTTAGTTTCTTGCAAGAATTGGCAAGAACTTCCATGCCTCGGTCTCCAATCACATTTCTTGCCTGTGAAGTAAGTAATACAAGGTTCTAAAAACCAAAATTTTAAAATGGTACAAACTCAAAATTTATGAAGAGTAAAATGTCATTTTCGTCCTCGAGGTTTGGCCAGTTTTGCGACTTTCATCCAAATGTTTGTTTTCCGCATCTGGATCCAAAAAGTTAGAAATCTTGCCATTTTCATCTGGCTTGTTAATTCCGTCCATTTTTTATCCGTTAAGTCAAGGATATTTCCGTCCTTTTTGCTAACTTAAAAGGCAATTTGGTCTTTTTCACTTTATGTAAAAAGATAAAAAGACCAAATCGCCCTTTAAGTTAACAAAAAAGACGAAAATAGCCCTCACTTAACGAAGAAAAATGGATGGAATTAACGAGCCGGATGAAAATGGCAAGATTTCAAACCTTTTGGATTCAAATGAAAAAAAACAAACCTTTGGACGAAAGTTGCAAAACTGGCCTACCCTCGGGGACGAAAATGGCATTTTACACATTTATAAAAAATCGAAAAAGATTGTACCTCAAGAACCTCAAGATTAGGACACCGTTGGAGCAACAGACAGTGATCTTCCGTGGTAAGCAAGGCATATAAAAGATCCAGTTTCTTAAGGCGCGATGCAGCAGGAAACACAATTGGTACCTCATAAGTACCCACGTAGTTTAGACTCAATCCACACAATCTTGGAGGATATACCACATTACCATAGTGTTCCGGTGTATCTTGAAACCAACTCCCGCCAAATTCTTGAAGCGATTTAGCATCGCGAAAGAAACCAACTATATCCAAGTTGTCGCATTCGCTAATTTTGACGGAAGTTAAGGATTTGCATCGTCTGGCTATGAGTGCAAGATCTTCAAAACTCGCTTTGGTTATATCGGTCATGTAAAAGTTTAACGTCTCGAGCACAGTGTTGTTCAACGCAAGCTCGTGTAGCCACTCTCCGTCCTTTTCGGTTACTTGACATTCTTCGAAAAACAAGGTTTTTAAATTCCTGAAACAACATAATACCATAAGTTAACATCTAAAAAACAGTACACACTTTTACCATGCTTAGTTCATAGTTACTTACTTCATATTTATTGTGAGATATAAATTAATTTATTTAATTTGAGTATAATAAAACAAAACTGAGGGAAAATAGTACAATGCATATGGCATGGACCACTGTTATGAGCCATCTTTAATTTTGGACCTGTCATTTACATCAAGAAAAGGAAACTGCAGTGGGTGCTCTAAATCATAGTTGCAACTTTCAATACCACTACAAATATTGGGTTAAGGTCAAATGTCCTAATTACAACGTACATATATATTAACATCCTTTGTACAAAGTTTCAATCAACTTTATGTTGCCATTAAATTTAAATGTTTCGGGTTTTTCTAGTATAGTTGGAGTTTGTTTGTGATCCCAAATACATGTGGAAAACTGAAAATGAATGTCTTCTCGAAAATCTGAAGAGTATTTTCGCATACTTTTGAATCGAAATTAGTACAAATTAAGGATAAGATGTGTACCGGTACTGTAACAAACAAGTACCATACTGCATAATACCGATACCGAAATTTAGCTAAAACGAAAAATGACCGAATCATATATATCCAGTCGGCACCGGTATGGTACAGTACAGTTAAAAGTCACAAACCGGTATCGTACTGCATAATATCAGTACCAAAAAACCATACCATATATGTTTTGTCGGTACCAGCAACGTACAGTATCTATACGGTTACTAAATTTCTCATCTCTAGTACAAGTTAACAATAAGATATATATAATTACATATTCAATAATAATACACCTCAACATATACTATCCCAAAATTCAACAACCCAAAGCCTATTTTGAGCGTGTGACACCCAAAATATAAAACTTTTCAAGTTTCTTACCTATTTTTAGTAATTTTTCAAATTGCTACCTCAAATCAATCAAAAACAGTTTAATTATATGTATTTTATTTTTTTGTAAAATAACTAAATAAACCCATCTTTACACATATTAACCTGTACCAAACTACCAACAAATTGTATGTTCTCACTCCCACCAAACCGGCCGTTGACCATCCACCGGCCGGTCAAAACCAGGCAAAGAAAAACACATCTCAATCCAAACGTCAAACTAGAGATGAGTAAATAGTACCAAATACCGGTACCGAATTTACAGTACCATCGAATCATTTTTACTAATTTGGTACCCACTTTTTTACGTTTTCAGGATTCGTACTTTCGGTTTAGTACCGGTTCGAATTTTACCGATTTTTACCTTCAAATACTACCGTAACAACAAATACCTGCAAGAACGAGAAATATGCAACAATCCATCAGTAGAAAACCCAGAGCACTTATCAAGCTTCAAAACCTGAAGACCCCCACCACGGCCAGAACCAAGCACCATCAGATCTTCATCGGTAACAATCATCCTTCGAAAATGAACAACCTTCAAGCACCTAAACGATCTCGCAATCTCCTGCACCCACGGCTTCACAAACCCGCCCCAATCCTCCGGGATCAGGTTGTACATGGCGGCGCGTGGCTTCCCTTTCAGCTTCAAAGATTCCAGATACGGGAACCGGCGCTGGAGCTGCTCCGGCGTGGTGGAGTAGCATAAGGCGATTGTTATGTGTTTGCGGGTGAGTGAGTCAAGGTCGTACCATCGTTTGCAGACTAAGGAGATGGATTGACGGTCGTGGGAGTTGGTGATGTAGGGGATTGTGAGCTCGAAGATGACGTCGGAGTTGATGTGGGTTCGGTGGTGTTTATGGGTAGGATGTTCCATGATTGACATGGGTTTTGTGAGAAATTTGCAGTTGGATTGAGAGAATTTTGGGGACGAATGAGAGACTGGAGAGAAAGTTGGACTGACTCGGCAATGAAATGAAAGTGGGTAAATGGGGAACTTTTTTTTATTCTGGATTAACAGCACATAGATGTTTGGATAATACCAATATATTTATAGGTGATATATTCATAGGTACGGCTGTAAACGAACCGAACGTTCAGTGAACAGTTTGTAAACCGTTGGGCGGGAAGTTCGTTTATGTTCGTTCGATTAGCTTAACGAACGAACACGAACAAAAAATTTCGTTCGGTTAGTTTAGCGAACGAACACATGTTTCGTTCGTTCGATTGCGTTCGTGAACATTCGGTAATATGTTCGTTTTACGTTTGTTCATGTTCGTCCGTTCGTGTTCGTTTGATTATATTAAAAATAATAAATAATAAATCTTTTATCTAAACATATTGAAAACTTGAAACCATGTCTTTTTCTAAGTTAGCTAAAATTTAGACACTCGAAGACATTTTTTTGGGTTAATTATGTCTAGATTAGTTAACCTTGATTTATCATTTAGTGGTGTAGTAGACTTCTTGTGTTTTGATTTATCATTTGATGGTTGTATTTAACTACTTATATCCAATGTTTAAGGATAACAATGTTTTTTATTTTTTATTTTCAAGTTAAATGTTCGTTTACATTCATTGTTATTTGCTTGCGTTCGTTTGTGTTCGAGACCAGTGTTCACGAACTATTCATGAACAACTGAATTTC
>CM060398.1:61000993-61163927 GCA_030545235.1 Helianthus tuberosus
TACACACATATGAAAGAAGAAGTGACCCGTTTTTTCTAGTTTGAAACAAGCAACCATAGCTTTCGTTAGTGCTTCTATCCACGAGAGTTTATACAATTTTAAGCAAGTATTATTATCTAGAAGCTCCAATATCAATGGTGTCAAATGAAGAAGATGAACAACACACATCAAACTATGTGCATGACAACCACTTGGTACCTCAAAACTAATACTTCAATTAATAACATCCGAACGAACACCACCATTAATCACCACACTTGCAATAGCCACATACCTTTATGAGTTGCATGTACTAAGAAATTTCATCCGATTATGACACAAACACAGAAAGTAACATACATATATTTTCTTAAAAAAAGTTGATTGATAATATCTAAGTGATAAAAGCATTACAAACATATTTTGTAGAGAATTCTATATTTTGCATGTATTACAAAATTACAAATTACTAATATAACAAAACTGAGGGTGTTTTAGAAATAGTATCCAAGGCTTAATCTCTATTTTTTTTTAATTGTTTTTCTTTGTCAACAAAATTACAAATTACTAATATAACAAAACTGAGGGTGTTTTAGAAATAGTATCCAAGGCTTAATCTCTATTTTTTTTTAATTGTTTTTCTTTGTCAAATTTACAATAATGCCATCCAAACCGTGTTTTTTTTTTTCTTTTTGTGTATTCAAGCTTTCAACTTTTAACATTGCCACTTAAAACCCCTCAGCTTTCTAAAAAATTGTAAATTTCTTTTTGACAATCCTCGAGTTTTACGTGTTTATTTTTATGTACGTGTGTCAAATATAATACATTTTTGTGCTTATTTTTATGTATGTTTTAAGTAGGTCTATGTTTTGTTCGGAAACGAGTCGGGTCAAATATAATACGTTTTCACTAGGTGGTATAAATTCGAGTTACTTTACATTTCGACTTCACCGCAACGCGTGGTACCATTCTTTAACGAAAAAAATAATATTTTGTTACGTGCTTCTTTTTTAAGTACGTTTCGTTATAAATCCAAGTTGGTTTACGTTTCGACGTAATTTTTCAGTAATGGGTTAAGTAAAATATAATACGTTTTCGTGCTTATTTTCATGTGTTTTTCAGCTGGTCTACGTTTTGACGTAAGTTTTGCTCGGAAACGAGTCGGGTCAGACATTTGACGATGCAAATTCGAGTTATTTAAGGTTTTGACGCTATCGCAACGCCCGGCGGGTCAACATTCTAGTAATGAAATAAATACTAAAACTCAAGGCCTAAATTGGGGAATGTTCTTATGGGGCGATATCGGAAGTTCGGAACCCTACTTAATGGAAATCCAGTTCTATAGCTCGTTAAGACCTTTTGTGTGTGCTGCTGCTTATGGGACGCGTAACTCTACTCATAGCCCAAGTTATGTTAGTTTTAAGTTTTGACCTTTTCCGCCATATTGTTTTCCTCTATCTAGCGTAAAAGTGCTAACTCTTGAATGGGTTCTCATCACATTAAGGTGTGAAGTATGTTTCACTACTAGTTTTAGCACAATATTGGTTTTTGTCAAATGAAAATGGAAACCACAGAAGATGCTAAGCTAGTTACCTTAGAATTAAAGAAATCTTGATCAGAAGTTCAAATCTATGTTGTATACCATGTCTACCTTTTGCTCACCTAACCTAGTAAAACGACATTACATCATTGACATCTTCACTATGCTTTATATAACCTTGTATGTATGAATCTACAATCAAATTAGAAGAAAAGTACAAGCAAGAAAGAGAATGGCGAGTTGGGTTCGTGCAGCCGTGATGGTTCTAGCCATGGTCTTGCTTCCGATGATGATTGAGTCGAATGTTCGGCACTACAAGTTCACTGTAAGCCTTGTTTCCTATTAGTGGTTTATTTAGACTATGTGCATTAAGGTCGATAAATCTAAGGATTTGCTAAAATGGGTTATACATTTGCTAGGATGTCGTCTCAGTCTATATAATATAGACTATATAGACTGAGACGACACCCTAATTGGCTAAACCCGGACATGCAAAGCCCTAATTGCAATATCTATTAATTTTCAGGTTGTGATGAAGAACTTTACTAGGTTATGTGAAAGTAAAGCTATGGTTACTATCGATGGAAAGTTTCCGGGGCCGACTTTGTATGCTAGAGAAGACGATAGCGTCGTTGTTCAACTAGTGAACAAGGTGCCATACAACATTACAATCCATTGGTATGATTCTCTATATTAGCTGATGCACAAATTTTAGATTTTAAACAAAATGTTTTAGTTCAAAAAAATTTCCGTCACAAAAGCGTCTCCAAATTTAGTCACGGCCACATGATAACTAGATGACCAGAGTACTAATTTCATAATCAATTTCTATTTATTTTTTAAATTTTAAATTTAAGTTCATAATTCACTAACACATATATAAATATGACAAGTTTATAAACTTAATTCCCAGATATTTAAAAGTAGAAACTATTTGAATATACTTGCGACTTTAAGTTTGAGCGTTATTTGTTAGGCTACCTGTTGTGTTTAAGTTTGAGTGTTATTTGTGCGCCCCTGTCCACATCAGCCAATAACGCTCGTGAACAAGCGAAGGGGGCGCCAGCCCCTTAACGCGCGTGAGAGGGGAAAGGTTGTGTGGTCCACCCCCAATCTACCAATCATATTTTTTTTGTTTTATTTATTTCTTAGTTAAACCAAAAGGTGATAGTTAAAGAGTGAGTTAGTTAAACCTTCTTATCTACGTGACAGAGCGTTATGAACTTTTAGTTAAACCACAACATATAGTGTGACCGTTAAAAAGTTCACATAGGGGTCCATTTGCAACCGAATTTTTAGTATCAGACACTTTGTTGTCAATTTGTATTGCTACCGAAATAACTTTGCGATGAATTTTAAACACCGTCGCAAGTTTGCGACCAATGTTTGCAACCAAAACTTTTCATGGCTGAAATACTTGCAAGTGAACTAACGACAGTTTTTGCGACTGATTTATTCTAGCCAGTAAAAAGAATCGGGATAAAAAGGTCTTTTGCGACCGATATTTTCTTTTGTCGCTAATTCAGCTATCATTTTTTACAATAGCTAATAGAAACTCATTTAAAAAGTTAAAAACCAAATTTAGAAACTTGTACATGATTTCATGGTTTGTTACTTCCACCATATGCCTATTTGCTCCTCTTTAGGCACGGAATCCGGCAACTACGAACCGGGTGGTCAGACGGGCCCGCCTACGTAACACAATGCCCGATACAAACCGGCCAAAGTTATACCTACAAGTTTAACGTTACTGGACAAAGGGGTACCCTTCTTTGGCATGCACATATCACCTGGCTAAGAGCAACTGTCCACGGAGCGATAGTCATTTTACCTAAACACGGCGTCCCTTACCCGTTCCCTAAACCCGATCACGAAAAAATCATTGTTCTAGGTATGATTCGAGCTCGATTCTACATTTGTAGCAATTTTTAAAACAACTATGGTCTTTTATTTGAATTTTTTTGTAGGTGAATGGTGGAAATCGGATGTCGATGCTGTGATGAACCAGTGGATGCAAACCGGTTTGCCGCCTAATGTATCTGATGCACACACCATCAACGGCTATCCGGGTCCGGTTCCTAATTGCAGTACTTCTACAGGTACCGATATACACATTTAGCGACCGTAATGTGTTAGTAAACTGGTTTTTAGCGACGAATTAGCGACTAATTTTGAAACTTTTCTAGGATACACATTACACGTTGAACCCGGGAAAACATACTTGCTTCGCATAATCAACGCTGCTCTGAATGAAGAATTGTTTTTCAAGATCGCGAAACATCAGTTTACGGTGGTTGAAGTCGATGCGTGTTACGTGAAGCCGTTCAAAACGGACACGATATACATCGCTCCCGGCCAAACAACAAATGCCCTTTTTACCGCGGATCAAAAACCCGGAAAGTACTTAATGGCAATTTCGCCTTTCATGGACACCATCGTGGCGATTGATAACCAAACCGCGACGGGTACTGTTCGCTACAGAAGTATCGAATCCTACACACAGACAACCCTCACCGCCCTCCCAGCGGCAAACGCCACACTGGCGACAAATTCCTTCATTGAGTCACTAAAAAGCTTGAATTCTGCTAAGTACCCCGCTCTGGTCCCGTTAAAAATCGACCACTCGTTATTATTCGTCGCTGGTGTTGGAGTGAATAATTGTTCTACATGTGTCAATGGAAGCAGAGTTGTGGCGGGCATCAATAATGTTACTTTTGTGATGCCCGATACAGCTCTGCTTCAAGCACATTATTATCATATAAGTGGTGTTTTCACCAGGGATTTCCCAGGAAAACCGCTAACACCTTACAACTACACCGGTGTTACGAATCTAACAAGCCTACAAATTACCACCGGAACTAAAGTTTACCCATTGAAGTATAATTCTACCGTTCAAGTTGTGATGCAAGGTAATGCGGTTATAGCACCGGAGAGCCACCCGATACATCTTCACGGGTTTAACTTTTTCATTGTCGGAAAAGGGTTGGGGAATTTCGACCCCGTGAATGACCCGAAGAATTTTAATTTGGTTGATCCTGTTGAGAGAAACACTCTTAATATACCTACTTCTGGATGGACTGCTATTAGATTCCGAGCTGATAATCCAGGTACATACTACAACTACTATACCTGACAACAACAGATAGTTTTTTTTTAATGACAACGCTTACATATTTCTCGTAAATTACACCAAAATGATACCTATAACTCATGTATCTAGAGGAACATTTTTTTGCACCGCGAAGGTTTGTAAATAAACTTTTGTTCATTTTACAGGTGTGTGGTTTTTACACTGTCATTTGGAAGTACACACGACATGGGGGCTTAAGATGGCGTTTTTGGTGGAGAACGGTAAAGGGCCAAACGAGTCTCTTATACCACCACCAAAAGACCTTCCAACATGTTAGACGACGACAGGATTTTGAGAAACCACGACAATCAGAGTAATTTCCAACAAAACATTCATTGAATTGTGGATACAAGCGAACAAACATAAATCTACTTCGCGTTTGAAAGAGGAATAAAGATCGAATCAGTAATTAATTTGGGTGTTTAATTATTGATTCTGTGAGCACGTAGTAAGTTGTCAAAATTTATTTACCTTGTGAGAATTATATTGTAGATGTGAGTGATTGGTTTGAAGGGGTCATCATGTAACTTATTGATTTTATAAGAGGCTTCATTTGCAAAAAAAAATAAAGTTTTCATAAAATTATATAGAAACGCGCCAGGTAGGGGTCGAACCTACGACTTTCTGCTTAGGAAACAGACGCTCTATCCACTGAGCTACAGGCGCTTTTGTCTTGTATATCACTTTTTTCTTGTATATTATTTAATTTAATTTTATAAATTAGAAGTGCTATGAGATTTCAATTATCTTGCATAAAACTATACTTTATAGTTTATATACAACAAGAAACACTACTAATATTCACCATATTTTCAAAGATAAAACACACTTTTATTATTACATATAATATACATTATTTACAGTAACAACGTTTTAATTAACAACAGAAAATACTTACACTACGACTCGCTATAATATATTCTCTCTCTACATTTCACAAGTCCTTTACAACACTTCTCATATCAACTAAACAAGAACCGACCCTATAAACTCATCTCCATCACGCGCATTTAACTATATCTCACACCATACATATAATACATATGAAACACGTCGAAGTGTTGAACGGCTAGAACCAAAACAACTTGACGGTTCGCTACTCAAATACCCTTGAGTTGGTATCTAAGCGGTATAACAGACTCCGGAAAATCTGTTCTTGATTCGGTAAGTGAATAATAAGCAAGAACATGAGCAGGATGTTCTACCTCTTTATCTTCACCAACACTAACCTTTCTTGAAGGAATTATTTCAATTTTCCAAAATGGTCTAGCCATGGTCAAAAAGTCAAACCCTGTTGAAGACCCTCTATACCCTTGAACCCAAAGGTACCTAAGTGACCTCAACTGCAAAACAGCACTAGCAAGTGCATGTTCACTAAAACAACAACCTCGTACTTCAAGCTTTTGTAAACTAGGGCACCCTTTCGAAAACCCTAAAAGACCCTTGTCGGATTCACCAACATACCCTAACAACATCCACCGTATGTTTTGACTGTATTGACCTATATAAGTCAAACCCACATCAGTCAACCCTCCTGGTCTCAGATAAAGAGCAAATCTTCTAAGATCGCAGCACTTTAGTAGAGTTCGGACGCCGTTGTCAAGGGGTAAATCGGTAATTACCTCTTCTCGGTCTAGTAAAACCATGCGAAAATCTTTAAGGTTTTTTAAGTGTAGTCCTAAGCATTCGAGTGCTGCGTTTGTGATGTCGGTAACGTATACCGCGATGTACTCTAGCTCTAAACAGCCTTGTGCTATGGCTGTTAAGCCTCGTTGAGATACAACGCCTTCTTCGAATTCCATTTCTAATTCATCTGCCCCTCGTTCGATCCTTAACCGTTTTAGTTTCTTGCAAGAATTGGCAAGAACTTCCATGCCTCGGTCTCCAATCACATTTCTTGCCTGTGAAGTAAGTAATACAAGGTTCTAAAAACCAAAATTTTAAAATGGTACAAACTCAAAATTTATGAAGAGTAAAATGTCATTTTCGTCCTCGAGGTTTGGCCAGTTTTGCGACTTTCATCCAAATGTTTGTTTTCCGCATCTGGATCCAAAAAGTTAGAAATCTTGCCATTTTCATCTGGCTTGTTAATTCCGTCCATTTTTTATCCGTTAAGTCAAGGATATTTCCGTCCTTTTTGCTAACTTAAAAGGCAATTTGGTCTTTTTCACTTTATGTAAAAAGATAAAAAGACCAAATCGCCCTTTAAGTTAACAAAAAAGACGAAAATAGCCCTCACTTAACGAAGAAAAATGGATGGAATTAACGAGCCGGATGAAAATGGCAAGATTTCAAACCTTTTGGATTCAAATGAAAAAAAACAAACCTTTGGACGAAAGTTGCAAAACTGGCCTACCCTCGGGGACGAAAATGGCATTTTACACATTTATAAAAAATCGAAAAAGATTGTACCTCAAGAACCTCAAGATTAGGACACCGTTGGAGCAACAGACAGTGATCTTCCGTGGTAAGCAAGGCATATAAAAGATCCAGTTTCTTAAGGCGCGATGCAGCAGGAAACACAATTGGTACCTCATAAGTACCCACGTAGTTTAGACTCAATCCACACAATCTTGGAGGATATACCACATTACCATAGTGTTCCGGTGTATCTTGAAACCAACTCCCGCCAAATTCTTGAAGCGATTTAGCATCGCGAAAGAAACCAACTATATCCAAGTTGTCGCATTCGCTAATTTTGACGGAAGTTAAGGATTTGCATCGTCTGGCTATGAGTGCAAGATCTTCAAAACTCGCTTTGGTTATATCGGTCATGTAAAAGTTTAACGTCTCGAGCACAGTGTTGTTCAACGCAAGCTCGTGTAGCCACTCTCCGTCCTTTTCGGTTACTTGACATTCTTCGAAAAACAAGGTTTTTAAATTCCTGAAACAACATAATACCATAAGTTAACATCTAAAAAACAGTACACACTTTTACCATGCTTAGTTCATAGTTACTTACTTCATATTTATTGTGAGATATAAATTAATTTATTTAATTTGAGTATAATAAAACAAAACTGAGGGAAAATAGTACAATGCATATGGCATGGACCACTGTTATGAGCCATCTTTAATTTTGGACCTGTCATTTACATCAAGAAAAGGAAACTGCAGTGGGTGCTCTAAATCATAGTTGCAACTTTCAATACCACTACAAATATTGGGTTAAGGTCAAATGTCCTAATTACAACGTACATATATATTAACATCCTTTGTACAAAGTTTCAATCAACTTTATGTTGCCATTAAATTTAAATGTTTCGGGTTTTTCTAGTATAGTTGGAGTTTGTTTGTGATCCCAAATACATGTGGAAAACTGAAAATGAATGTCTTCTCGAAAATCTGAAGAGTATTTTCGCATACTTTTGAATCGAAATTAGTACAAATTAAGGATAAGATGTGTACCGGTACTGTAACAAACAAGTACCATACTGCATAATACCGATACCGAAATTTAGCTAAAACGAAAAATGACCGAATCATATATATCCAGTCGGCACCGGTATGGTACAGTACAGTTAAAAGTCACAAACCGGTATCGTACTGCATAATATCAGTACCAAAAAACCATACCATATATGTTTTGTCGGTACCAGCAACGTACAGTATCTATACGGTTACTAAATTTCTCATCTCTAGTACAAGTTAACAATAAGATATATATAATTACATATTCAATAATAATACACCTCAACATATACTATCCCAAAATTCAACAACCCAAAGCCTATTTTGAGCGTGTGACACCCAAAATATAAAACTTTTCAAGTTTCTTACCTATTTTTAGTAATTTTTCAAATTGCTACCTCAAATCAATCAAAAACAGTTTAATTATATGTATTTTATTTTTTTGTAAAATAACTAAATAAACCCATCTTTACACATATTAACCTGTACCAAACTACCAACAAATTGTATGTTCTCACTCCCACCAAACCGGCCGTTGACCATCCACCGGCCGGTCAAAACCAGGCAAAGAAAAACACATCTCAATCCAAACGTCAAACTAGAGATGAGTAAATAGTACCAAATACCGGTACCGAATTTACAGTACCATCGAATCATTTTTACTAATTTGGTACCCACTTTTTTACGTTTTCAGGATTCGTACTTTCGGTTTAGTACCGGTTCGAATTTTACCGATTTTTACCTTCAAATACTACCGTAACAACAAATACCTGCAAGAACGAGAAATATGCAACAATCCATCAGTAGAAAACCCAGAGCACTTATCAAGCTTCAAAACCTGAAGACCCCCACCACGGCCAGAACCAAGCACCATCAGATCTTCATCGGTAACAATCATCCTTCGAAAATGAACAACCTTCAAGCACCTAAACGATCTCGCAATCTCCTGCACCCACGGCTTCACAAACCCGCCCCAATCCTCCGGGATCAGGTTGTACATGGCGGCGCGTGGCTTCCCTTTCAGCTTCAAAGATTCCAGATACGGGAACCGGCGCTGGAGCTGCTCCGGCGTGGTGGAGTAGCATAAGGCGATTGTTATGTGTTTGCGGGTGAGTGAGTCAAGGTCGTACCATCGTTTGCAGACTAAGGAGATGGATTGACGGTCGTGGGAGTTGGTGATGTAGGGGATTGTGAGCTCGAAGATGACGTCGGAGTTGATGTGGGTTCGGTGGTGTTTATGGGTAGGATGTTCCATGATTGACATGGGTTTTGTGAGAAATTTGCAGTTGGATTGAGAGAATTTTGGGGACGAATGAGAGACTGGAGAGAAAGTTGGACTGACTCGGCAATGAAATGAAAGTGGGTAAATGGGGAACTTTTTTTTATTCTGGATTAACAGCACATAGATGTTTGGATAATACCAATATATTTATAGGTGATATATTCATAGGTACGGCTGTAAACGAACCGAACGTTCAGTGAACAGTTTGTAAACCGTTGGGCGGGAAGTTCGTTTATGTTCGTTCGATTAGCTTAACGAACGAACACGAACAAAAAATTTCGTTCGGTTAGTTTAGCGAACGAACACATGTTTCGTTCGTTCGATTGCGTTCGTGAACATTCGGTAATATGTTCGTTTTACGTTTGTTCATGTTCGTCCGTTCGTGTTCGTTTGATTATATTAAAAATAATAAATAATAAATCTTTTATCTAAACATATTGAAAACTTGAAACCATGTCTTTTTCTAAGTTAGCTAAAATTTAGACACTCGAAGACATTTTTTTGGGTTAATTATGTCTAGATTAGTTAACCTTGATTTATCATTTAGTGGTGTAGTAGACTTCTTGTGTTTTGATTTATCATTTGATGGTTGTATTTAACTACTTATATCCAATGTTTAAGGATAACAATGTTTTTTATTTTTTATTTTCAAGTTAAATGTTCGTTTACATTCATTGTTATTTGCTTGCGTTCGTTTGTGTTCGAGACCAGTGTTCACGAACTATTCATGAACAACTGAATTTCCTTAACGAACGAACACGAACATAAACTTATGTTCGGTATGCGTTCGTGAACAGTTCACGAACATGTTAATTTCCTTAACGAACGAACACGAACATGGCCTTGTTCGTGTTCGTTCGGTTCTTTTACAGCCCTATTCATAGGAAAAGGATTGTTTTGAGGAAGTTACTATTTTGGCCCGGGTGTTTAGGGTGGGGGTATGGTTAATCACTCTAGGATGATTGAGTGATTTTCTATCCAATAATATTGTGTCATGTCAACTCCCCATTTTACACTCAATCAGGGGGTATGGTTAATCACTCTAGGGTGTTTGAGTTATATATTTTTTGGTTGGTTCTTCTCTCCTCTCTCTCTCCTCCATCACCCTTCTCCACCTTCGGTGACTTTACACCGATTTCTCACCCTCTCTCCTACTCAAACACCCTAACTCAATCATGGGGGTATGGTCACCGATCGGTGACACCCACTCAATCACCCATTCCCTGCACATTATACCCCCCACCCTTATGTGATGAGATATACTTTAATCTTTGAGTAATTGCCATTTTGGTCCTTGAGGTTTGATCACTTTTGCCACTTTAGTCCAAAACTCAAAACTTTTGCATCTGGGTCCCTGTGGTTTTAGTTTTATTGCCATTTTGGTCCAAAAGTGAAATCAGGTCATATTTATGTCATAACAAATTTGCAATTTTGCCCTTTTTCCTCAGGGGCAAAATTGTCATTATATAAATGAAAAAAATGTTTAAATAAAAACAAAATCTCCACTCTCTCTCTCTCTCTCTCTCTAAAAGCAGATAAATAATGGGGTGCCTTATTCCCACATACCCTATATCTTATTTTCACATCCCCTATTGTATACGGCCGTATACAATTATACGGCTCGTATAGAATGTTTTTGAATAGGAAAATGCGCAGAGAATGTTTTTTTTGGTTTTATTATATACGGCCCGTATACAGTTATACGAGTCGTATACATGAGTATACGATTTGTAAAACGTATACGGCTCAATTGATTTATTTTTGTGGGTTTTTTATGTTAGGACATGTATACGGGCCGTATAACTATATACGGGCCGTATATATTGGCTTTTTTCAAGTATCACGTTTTATTCCCGTAAAAACACAATCATTCTAGGGTTTCTAAAACTCTTCATCACCTTTAACAATGTCGATAAACGTTGATCGGAACATGCCGCTTAAATCGGAGCACAGGTAGAGTAACGTTACCGATCAGTCCGTTGATGAAAACCTTAGCGATCGCAGAGATCTTCGTGTTGGTTATTTATCGATTCCGAGTAACTAGTAGAAGAACCTGCCACAAACAAGTTCTCCACAGTTTGTTATTCAGATCTCTGTTCGGTCATCTTTCCAAACTACAACACACGATACTTTTAATAAGCTGTCATAGTTGTCAAATTCGATTTCAACAAATCTTTTCATTCTCCTTCAATTTCTAAAACATTCTCTGTTACATGAAGACGTGTCAGGTTCTTCTACTAGTGGTATTTTACTGAAGTATTGAAGATTGAGGCGGGCATTGTTTAAATCTGAATATAACTAGATGTTACGTGTATCAGCGTTGTTTATCACCCTGTGTGAGCATTGGAAACCCGACAAACAGTCTTGACAACTGTGACATTTTATCTATCTATGTGTGTCACATCCATCCTGTTATTGCAATCGATATGATTAATTTTTTCAGATTTTTTTCTAATTAGCGTCGTTAACTACCAAAAGAATGCATACACAAATAGTTCTAGTAGACGAAGCAAAGAGACCGTTGTGTATCTGAATCAGGTTCTCAAACAAACACTACCAAAGATGGGTTGGTGAAAAATACCGGAGCTGTTATCTCGGTTGTTCAGTACTCTCCTATATCAACTTGAACGGTTGATGGTTACAAAGATCGTTCTAATAGATTAAAGAGAATAAACCATTTTTTTTACCAATTTTCACTCCAGTAGTTGAAACTTGAGCGCAGGAATCAATTCAAAACCCTCACCCTCAAAAATCAACCAGAAACCAAAGGAAAAAAGGACTGATAATGGCTGATGGTTCTTCGTTGAGGAAACCAAACGTAGACGGAGATGATAGGCCTGGTAACCGGAAGAGAAATCAATTGTATTTTTTTAGTTGCTTCTCTTGTTAAGTTTCTGAACCAACCGAAATCCACAAATTCCAACAGTTTCTTCATAGATTTCGTCCGGTTTCCAAACTCTTTCACACAAAGTTAATATTCACTGTGGTGGATGCAAGCATAAAGTTAGAAAAAATACTCAATGTGAACGGACGATATGTATCAACAAATTGTGAGTGGGAATATGGCTATGAAGAATAGTATGGATAAACAATCACCGTATACGGGTTTTTCTGCTAGTTATTCGGAATGTTTCGAATCATCACAGAAGACGTGTCGGGTTCTACTGCTAGTAGTATGAGTCTGAGTCCATTGTGGTTCGTGAATGTTTCGAATCATCACGACAAGGATCGTTCTGATATATTAAAGAGAATAACCCTTTTTTTACCATTTTGTACCATTTTTTACCCATAGTATACGAGCCGTATAATAATATACGGCCCGTATACAACCATCGTATACATTGTATACGATCGGTAAAAATATTTTTTACCAATGGTATACGGCCGTATAAACCGTATACGACTCGTATACATATGGTAAAAATGGTAAAAACCTCTTTAATCTATTAGAACGATCCAATAAACGAAGAAACCAAACGTAGACGGAGATGATAGGCCTGGTAACCGCAAGAGAAATCAATTGTCTCAAACACTACTAAACACCTGCTTTCTGAATCTGACAAACACATTGGTATTTTCTCAAAATGTGCAAACTTGAAGAATCTCACATTAAAGGAGTTTGCAACAACGGGATCAGATGGTTTGAGTATCTTTCATCCTCGTTTGGCTAATCTCACACTTGAAAATGACCACATTGGTATTTTCTCAAAATGTGCAAACTTGAAGAATCTCACATTAAAGATCTCTACACAAACACTTCTACATCTTTTAACCACGATGGACTCAGACTCATGTTCAAGTAAGTGTCTAAAAATCTAAAAATTCAGGTTTACCTTGTAAATTTCTCAAAACAAACTCTCGTTTCTTCATCTTCATCTTCATTTGTTGAGAAACCATTATCTTATCTTTCAGAAGAGTTTGTATTGAACCAAGAATACTACAAACATTCTATACTTTGCAACGTATACAGGTGCAAGAGAATGGCGAGTTATTTTTCAGTTATTTCTGTTGAATCACAAATTCCATTGTTTAAACCAGAATCAGGTTCTCAATACAAGGATCGTTCTAAGAGATTAAAGAGAATACACCATTTTTTTACCATTTTTTACCATAGTATACGAGCCGTATCATAATATACGGCCCGTATACAATCATCGTATACATTGTATACGATCGGTAAATTTGTTTTTTACCAATGGTATACGGCCGTATAAACGGTATACGGCCCGTATACATATGGTAAAAATGGTAAAATAAGGTCTTTCTTTCCATTTTTTAGTTGCTTATCTTGTTAAGTTTCTGAACCAACCGAAATCCACAAATTCCAACAGTTTCTTCGTGGATTCCGTCCGTTTTCCAAACTCGGTCATTCCTTGTGATACATGAACGTTGTATTCTTGTCTTTCAGAAGAGTGCTGTAATAGAGAAATCATCCTATGTCTTTTATCAACCGAAGAGGCAGCAAGGACAGATAATACTTCATTTGTCGAGAAACCATACGGTCAAGAAACTAACATCTTTTAATACTTCATTGCGTATGTGCTTGTGCTGTAGAAACCGGTGATGAATTTGTGTATCTAAATCAGGTTCTCTGCCTTAGATCGGTCATTCCTTGTGATACATGAACGTTGTATTCTTGTCTTTCAAGACAAGGATCGTTGGAAGGATTGTAGTAGCAGGACATTGGTACCACTGTGAAAATTGCATCAGGAGGGGAGAGAGTCTGATACAATAAGGATGTTGGGAATTAAACGCATGTACGTGACAAAATAAGGATGTTCGCATAAACATATATTCGTTTTATAACCTCCTCCTATAAATCAACCACAACCGACAAAGAGCCTGTATTAAAAGCCATCCTATGTCTTTTACCAACCGAAGAGGCAGCAGAAGACGTGTCGGGTTCTTCCAACATTCACGAACCACAATGGACTCAGACTCATACTACTCACCCTCCCCTGAGGAAAAGTTTTCCCGACGACTCAACAAAATCCTGATAGAGAAAAAACATCAACAACCATTTTTTCTTTTCCTTCAATTTCGAGAATATTCTCCCCTGTGTATGTGCTTGTGCTGTAGAAACCGGTGATCCCGCGTTGATAGCTTCCGTTTTATTCAGACTCCTTACAACTCTCATCAAATGCCTCACCCTTCCTTTTATTCTATAAATATTAAATAAAGAATAACACCATGCCCGTAATCCCGCGTTGATAGCTTCCGTTTTATTACAGTCATACGACACGTTTTCTTGTTCTTCAATCTTTATTACTTGTTGATGTTTTATTTTGAGCACCTCACCACTCTAAAATATTTTAAAAATCAAAATTTCGTTCCATACGGGCCGTATACTGTTATACGGCCCGTATACACGTTCGTATACATTGTATACGACCAGTCAAGCTTATTTACACATGGTGTATACGGGCCGTATACTTTTATACGGCCCGTATGGAATAAAACAACTTGACAAAGTCTGTGCCAGCAGACTTTGTCAGTTGTTTTTATTCTATACGGGCCGTATAACAGTATACGGCCCGTATACACCATGTGTAAATAAGTTTTCCCATGTGTTAATATTAGGACCCTAAATAATTCATCTTCCCCAAATAGAACAAACCCTAATACCCTAATCCAACAAAGCATTGAGCATTAAACGGTGTCGCAGCAGGCGTCGTCTGTCCAAACAGATTATTATTCACCTGAGTCGTTGCCGTAAACGGAGTCGAAAATCCAAACGAACTAGAACTTTGCTGCTGAAACGGCGTCGTTTGCGGCTGTTGCTGTTGAGAGAACGGAGAGGAAAACAGTGAGGTACCGAAGCCGGTGGCGAACGACGACGTTGACGGTGTGCCAAATGCAGGGGTGGAGGACGGAGTGCCGAATGGGGAGGAAGATGCCGGAGCTCCGAACATTGTGGCAGAGCACGGTGGAGAGTATTTATGATGTTTGTTAGTTCAGATGTTCTTTTTACAGTATGCCTTTGCTTCCTTATCTGATGAATCTGTTTTTTGTTTTTTATTGTGTTGGATAATGTTTCTAGCTTTTTGATTTAGAATTTCAGCTTCTTGTTCGATCTGTTTATGCGTTTATGCTATTCCATGTTCATTTTAATTGAGAAACAGGATAGTGAAGAAGGATGTCATGAATTTAATTTTAGTTTCAGTTTCTCGTTTGTTTTATGACTGTTTCCTTATCTGATTCATTTATTGCAGTTTTTTTAACTGAACTTATTTGGATCATATAATCTATGGACTTTTTTTTTCTTGATTTGCGAACTGTTTTACTTTTATATAGAGATGAAGGGTGATGGATTTTGTTTTGCTCAGATCATCAGATGAATACTTCCTTTTGTGGTGAAATTTGCAAAGATTGATGGGGGTTTGTGGTTGAATCGTAGATTTGGGTGGTGGTGAATTTGAGATAGAGAGAAGGGAAGAAGATGAGGGGGCCACCTATTTTGTTTTTATAAGTTTATAATATAATTAACATATGTTTTTAATTAAAATGACCATTTTGCCCCTGAGGAAAAGGACAAAATATAAGGATTTTATAAAACAAATATGACACGATTTCACTTTTGGACCAAAATGGCAATAAAACTGAAACCACAGGGACCCAGATGCAAAAGGTTTGGGTTTTGGACTAAAGTGGCAAAAGTGACCAAATTTCAGGGACCAAAATGGCAGTTTACTCTTAATCTTTTTTTAATTTTATATAAGCTTGGGTGAATTACACTTTTCGCCCTTTATGTTTGTATCGTATTGCAATAGATAGCTTTAACTTCAATAATTACAGTCACAATCCTTTATTAGGAAAATTCAGTACATCTTTCGTCCTTTAACACTAACAAGGTTAGAATTTTCAGTTAAGTCTATTCACTTAAGGGCAGTTTACCTTGTTAGTGTGAAAGGACGAAAGATGTACTGAATTTTCCTAATAAATGATTGTGACTGTAATTATTGAAGTTAAAGGCTATCCATTGCAATGTGATACAAACATAAAGGACGAAAAGTGTAATTTACCCTATAAGCTTTATATCACCCTTATTCTCTTTTTTTACTCTACCTCATTCTAAGACTATGGGGTATGGGGGACTTGGGTTGGGGGAATTGCTCGACACGTGGCGAGTGTGGGCTCTACCAGACCACCCCAAAAAAGTGGGGTGTGGAAGCGGCAAGGACACGGTTGAAACAAACTTTAAACCAATCCAACTTTGTTTTGAGTTCACGCCACTTGTGTTGGCAGATGTTTAAATTGTGACGAGCGTTCCCAACGTGTTGTTGGTATTGCTTGAACGCTCGTCCCTAATACGCAGTTTGACCGCATTGTAGCGTACGTTGTGCATCGACACTCGATGTCACAAGTGCGATCTCCTCCTCCTCTGTCCAATGCACCATGTTCAGTTTTTTGATGTGGGTTTGGTTGAAGAAGATTTGTTATTTGGTGTAGGTTTGGTTGAAGAAAATTTGTAAATATTTGTGGAAACAATGAAGTTTGTGATGGGTATTTAGAGGTATAAAATTGTAATTCTTTTTAAAAAATTTGATTTTTACTTCAAAACCGCCATCCCAACAGCTAGAGCAAATGGCTACCCCAAACGGTTATATGCCACCGGCCAATTCAAGCCAGCCACCTCAACCCCCCCCCCCCCCCCGCTCAACGTTAGGCTTCAAAGCCATGCTAGCGGGGCAACGCCGTGACCAACACTGGCACGATGTGGGTTAGCCAGCGTTGTCTGGTATCCCCGCCCCAACCAACGCCCCACACCCACTAGGCTAAGGAAATGATTCAACCCATCATTTTTCTAATTATTTTAATATTAAATATATACAAAATATAAATTAGCAACAAAAAACATTTTGTTGCTCTGTTGTAACTTATGCATTGGGTGTTTTTTTTAAAAAGTTTTTGTATTTTTTATTTTTAACCCAAAGGTTTTTATCTTTTGCATTTAACCCCTTGACTTTTTTTCCCAAAGCTTTTTATCTTTTACAATTTAACCCCAACACTTTTTATTTTTAACTTTCTTACCCTCATACTTTTCATGTTTCGCAAGTTTTTCGTTTTACGTTTCGTTCTAAATTTTGCGAGTCAACACACCGCAACGTGCGTGTGAGATTCAACCGTTTTTCGTCCGTTTTCCCGTTCGACAGACCAGTCACAACACTTCTATTTTTCTTTGTTTAACAAGTTCATTGTAACGCGCGGATCCTAGATCGTCTTAGTTATTATTTTCAACGTTTAATGTTTATGGCTAATTTCTTCGCATTAACACGTCGCAACGGGCGTTCGTGATTCGACGATTTTACGTCTGTTTTTCGTTCGGTGTTATTTCTTTTACTTTTTTATTTTATTTTTACGAGTTCTTCTAATGTTGGTGGTCGTTGCCAGTGGTGTGGCTTTAGTGCTACTTGTCACGAATTTAAGAACGTATTTAACCTATTAGGTTATTACTAGTAATTTGTTTCGAGTTTACCACTATACACCTTTACTTAAGAAAAACTAATTTTTTTTACGTGCATATGTTTGTGTACGCGTCAGTATAAATTTGATTTGCTTTACTTTTCGATGTAAACTTTTCCTAGAAACGATTCAGGTAAATATAATACGTTTTTATTTAACAAAAAAAACCATTTTTTGTGCATATTTTTATGTACGTTTCGGTATAAATTCGAGTTGGTGTATAATATGTTTGGGGAACGAGTCAGGTCAAATATAATATGTTTTCATGATTATTTTGTGAATGTTTTGTAAATTTTGTTCCGATCGGAGTGGAGTTAAATTGTGGTTTCTTTTTTTCCCTTTTTTAAAAGCTCTAATTAATATGTTACATTTTCTATGTATGACTAGGGTCAGATGTAATACATTATGATTGTACGGTATAAATTTGATTTACTTTATGTTTTTATCCAATCACTTTGTTTATAGAGGTTACATTGAGTTCAATCGATTACTTCTAAATTCGTGTTTTTATATGGTTATCGCATCACATAACGGTTGGACTAATTCATTTGATGTTTGCGATGTACCCGTGCCGCAACACGCGCGAGTCTTATTGCTAGTTTAAATTAAATACAAAACAAATAATAATAATAATAATACAATTTTATTAACCTCTTAGCTAAAATAAACATTGATAATAAATATTAATTTTTTAATAATAATACAAGGGAGGTTTTAACACCTTTAACATGAGAAGGGAGTGATTTGAAAGACATATTAACTTGTCATGTCATATTTAACACTAAGGGGATACGGAGTGGGCGGCAAAGGGGATCGGCAAAGGCAGTTTGCCGCTCGGGAACATCGCCGCCTACCCCCCTTTGCCGCGCGGTTTCATTGTCGATCGGTGACAGGTTGCCGCTCGGTGAATGTGTCTCAAACTGCTATATAGCCGTTACAACATAAAAAAAATAAATTTTAACTTTATAAATTAAAACTAATCCATTTCCATTTTCACCAAACAAACCCAACCTCCATATTCACTACCATTCTCACACAATTTTTCAAATCTTTTCAAAGAAATGGAAGGCTCAAACAAAAGTGAAGGCAAGAAAAAAAATGTAGGGTTCGGTTCGAAGGCGAGGGCTCAAGATAAACGCGGTGGTTCGGGTGGTTCTAGTGTGTCGTTTCATCCCCAACTTGGCTTTGCTCATCAAACCCAACCTCCATTTTTTTTAATCAACCCATGCATCCAAATTTCGGTTATGATAGCCAACCCCACTAAAATTGGATGCTACACGGTCCGACGATGATTCAACCCGGTGTTTACGATTACCCCCTAGAAGCCCAAAATTATTTTGACCCGTTTGCTTTTCAAACCCCAAGCTCACAATCACCGAGAGACATACAAGATGACTCCGATTAAGAGTTCGTGCCGGATACCCAAGAGCAACATTATGATGAGGATGAAGATGTTGTCGTTCAAGAAAATCCCGTGAACCAAAATGAAGCCAAACCGGAAAGAAGAGGAAAAGCAAAACGGGAAAATTGGACGCCTAAACAAGAAGAGGCGTTGGCAAAGGCTTATGTTCATTGCACTTTGAATAAAAAGAAAGGCAATCAACAAAAGGCGGATGGTTTTTGGAAGCAAGTTCTAAACCACTTCAATCAAACAGTTGGAGGAAGTAATCGAAGCCACCACCAAGTTCGATCAAAATGGCTCGCGATGCAAACAAAATTGAACACATTCAACGGTTTATATCATCAAGCGGTAAACTTTATTATTTATATACGTTTTATTTTTTAATGAAGTATGTGGATTAAATTGTTGATAATTTATTATTTTAGGACCGTTTACGTCCTAGCGGGAGTGACGATGCTTTTGTAATGAAGCAAGCGCTAAAGGATTACAAAAGCAAAGAAAGATATGATTTTCCTCATGTTGCGGCTTGGGAGGTCGTTAGAACAAATCAAAAGTGGTCGCCGGTACCCTTGTTGGGTGAAGAAAGCTCCGGCTCGAGTCAAAAAAGAAAGTCTTCGAATTCGGGAAATTATAAAGCGGATACACCGAATGCCGAAGTCTCGAGCGGTATTCCCGACATAAACGAGGATCCCTCGCCAAGACGACAAAAGAGAAAGGAGAAAAAGGACAAAGGGCCGTCTTCAAGAAACGAAGATCCAAGAGATATAACAGGTAGATTCGAAGAATACAAGGCCACGAAGAAAGAGTTGATGGATATTAAACGTATACGAGAAGAAAAATACTTGACCTTGACGGATGAGCAACGAGAGGCGTTGCGACAAACTATGTTCGACAAGGACTTGGAGACGTTTAATCGGCCTCACGACAATGTTCACCCTTCGATGTTGGAAATCACAATCGCTAGAAAACTTGAGATCGCAAAAAAGTATGGATGGCCTTGTAATTTTTAGTTTTTTTAAAACTTAGATTTTAATGTAATGCTTTTTTTTTATTTATAAAAGTTTGATGTTTTATTCATTTTATCTTAAATTAAAAAAAAAAAGTTTACTAATTCAGCAAGTGTCTAACCATTGCCAACACTTTTCAGCATAATTTAAACATTTTTCACTGAATGACATGGCACACTCTCATTTGTTGATTTTTAAGTTTACCACTCTCAAGTGATTAACCTCTCCTTGTACCCTAATTAACTTAGGGTACGCCCTAAGGTTTTAGTTTTTTTTTAACCCACTAAATTAAAAAAGTGTGACATTGACAAAAAATGTTTATTATTTTGGCTTTTTGATAAAGTGTAAAACTTTGTTTTTCAAAAGCCATAAAAACCTAGCTTTTGGCTTTTTGAACATAAAATTAAAAATCTAACCCAACCCTTTAAAATAGCAATCAAACATGGAAACTTGTCATATATTTTTTTATTATTTCTCACCACAAAAGTATCTAGACAATTTTTTGAAAACTTCTTATGGAAAAGTAATAAGTCAATAAGAACTTAAAAAAAAAAAAAAACTTTTAGAGTTAAATAAGCAATCCCAAACACTCTTTCAGTCAGTTTAATTCTTTCGGTCTAAAAAGGAATTTTTGGGTTTATCAAACTCTAAGGTTATATTTTGTAATAGTTTTAACCCCTAACACTAACTCTGTTACTATTTTCATTTAAGTGTAAAGGTATTTTAGTGTTTTTATGTCTTAGAAGTTGTTTATGTAAATTATAAAGTTTCTTTTAATATATAAGGGACTATTTATGTACCTAAATTAATAAAAACCAAACCACAATCTATTCTTCATTGTCTATAAAATGAGTTTTTTTTATTTGTATATATTTAAAAATTGTTTTTATTTTTGTTTTTTTTAAACTTTTTTATTGTCACTTTGTTATTTTATGATTATTATTTAATAAAGCTCATTTTAAATATATATAAGTAAATACGTCTTTTCTAAAGGCGCCTTTTTATAAACATCTTTTTATGATCGGTCGTTTTTCAAAGTTCTTTTTAAACCGTTCTATATTTTTTAATATATCGTTTACTTAAATTGTTCACTTGTTTAAAACCATTCATTTATTCAAATTCGTTAATTTTTAAACTTTTTATTTATTAAAATCGTTCATTTTTTTAATCAAGCATTTTTAACTTGTTTTTAAACCTTTCGTTTCTTTATAAACATTTTTTTTCTTAAAATGCTCGTAAATAACGAAATAGTAAAACTACATGAGCAATAACACAAGTAGCCCATTAAACTAGAAAAAAACTTTGAAATTTACATAACAACCCCTGAGGTGTAAAATGACCAAAATATTCTAGCATTTAATTAAAAAAGTAATAGAGGTAAAAATCATTACAAAATACAACCTGAGGTCGCCGTATCAAAAGATTCCTTTTTGGATCGAAATGGTTAAACTGATTAAACCTCAAGGGACAAAATAATAATTTAATCGATTATTTTAGAAGAAATTAAATATGAGAAAATATTTTAATATGAGAAGAAAAATAAATATTAGTATAATGGTAAAACAATAAATAGTTTATAAATTATAACTTCTCTCATTAATTAGGCTAAAACACTTTATCCTACACATTTCAAAATCTATCATACACATGTCGAAATTTATCATACACTTTATCTTACACATATAGAAATTTATCCAACACATATCGAAAATTGCCACTCACCATAAATTAAGGTGTCTTGAAAAAGTATATTTTAAAATGAGTTACAAATTTAATTAGTTAGCTTATTCATGGGAATGCAATAAATTAATTAAAATTATAAATTTACCTATATGCCCTTACAATAACATTAAATACACATATTAAATAAAACGTTTCTATTGGTTTAAAACTTTATTTTTTATTCTTATTCCCTCCACTAAATTTATAAGACTACATGATGTCGAATAACTAAATCAGTGTAACAAAAATTTCAGGTAGGAATTTGGCCAATAACTAAATGTAGAGGAATAACTAAATATAAAATAAAATAAATAAAACATACAAGATTGGTTAAAAGGGGTAGACCCCATCTCTCAAGGGGCTTGGCTCCCATGAATGCAATGGCTAGTTAACCATTAATGCTCTCCACTGGTGTCGTGACGCGGTGTTTAACGCCCTCATGTTGATTTGGCATGTGGGAGTTATTCACCAACACTTAGCCTAACTAGTAGAATTTCTCCATGGTATGCGGTGGAAATCTGGTTGGTATCATTTTGGTTTGTTACAATGGTGATACCGGTACCGATGTTCGGTTAAAATAATAATGGTGCCAGTTATGATAATGCTAATATCAGGACCGATGTTGTTCGGTTAAAATCAGTTTGATACGTAATGGTTCTAGGTTAGTATCGATACTCGTATGGATTATAATGACAAAAAATACTCTATTTTAAATACTACTTTATTTGTAACTAAATTTATACATGAATATCGAGTAAACAATTAAGCACACATTTGTATTTAGTGTCTCTAAAAAAATTATGAATGAAAGTTATTAAAGAAAAAATAACAAAACTAAATAGGTAAAAAACCAAATAATATATAGTATAAGAACTAGTTTTTTACCCACTGTGTGAAATGATAACGTTTATACTACAATCAACCAGACTTGTTTCCGAACTAAATTTGTGACATCCCAGGAAAACCAGGAAACCACGCAACTTAACTAGCTTCCTCTGTAACTAGGTGCTAAATTTCGGGACGAAATTTCTTTCAATTAAGTTGGGGATGATGTGACAACCCGGATAATTAAGGTTAGCATTGCTTGAAATCCCACAACTTTTAGCGTCTGCCGCTATGTTTATCTGCCTATCTCGTGCACCACTAAATGATTACGTATGTTTAACTGATTAACTATACATGATTACGTGTGTTTAACTGATTAACTATACATGATTACGTGTGTTTAACTGATTAACTATATATGAAATTGTTAAACGTTTTGTGTGTCGTTCAAATGATTTAGAAAACCAAATGAGTTGGGCCACGCACATTTGGGCCACATATTCACACTTCATCGGACCACAACATTCACACTTGTTATTTGGGCCCATTACACACTTTGTGTATTCCTATCCTGATCTCGGCCCAAGTTCTTGACCGCCAGCCCACTTATGTTATTTGGTACTACAATAAGATGTTACGTAACCCCTTGTTACATCTCACAATATCGATACAACAAACCCTACTATCTTCTATCTTCTACGCACGGCAGTAGATACCCCCTTCTCTCGAGACATCACCCTATTAATCGAGGATCTTGGTTAGTAAATCCATATTTATGTTAATTCTTATTTGATTGTTCTCTATGTGATTATGATTTGCAAACGTGTTATAAGCATCTAGCCGTTTCATGAATTCTGGTTGAGTATGATGTGTGAGCCGATTGGATGTTGCTATTATGATGTTACTTGTGGCCGATTAGCATGTTAATGAGTGGTAGGGTAAAATATGATAGTGAAACCTGTTTTGAAACAATTAGTAATAATCAACGAATGATGATTTGAAAGTAAATGTAACATGATGTCTTGTGAGAAACGAATGATATATGTGACAACTCGAGTTTCCAAGGTTTCTCCTCTATACGTTACTTGCTTCATACTGTGTTTTGGGGTTCATTGCATTGAAACTGTGCACTATGAATTGTTTATAAATTGTTATATTGATTTGGTTATAAGTTGTTTATATTGATATGTGTTTTGTTTATAAGTTGCTTTGATATACTCCCTGTGTGACGAACACCCTACCCCGACGAAAACCCCTGTTTTCGTCACCCTCATTTTCGTCGAAGCCCATTAAGGGCCCAACACGGTATGGTTTTCGTATTTAAGGACGTGGGTTACGTGAGTAGTTATTTTCAAAAACCCTAGAGTCTCTATCTTCCTATTTCCTGTGCGACGGCAACTGCAAGTCTTCGAAACCTCTTCGTTTCGGTCAACTCGTTATTTCTCCTATCTCGGTTAGTGTTTAATCCGTACATGGTTGATTGTCTGATATCATCGTTATATGTGTAATTGAGATCATGATTCTTTGATACTAAGTAATGCTTGACATTCATATTTAGAATAGATCTGATGTTATGAGGGCATTTGTTTAAGCCACTGTTCATGATCAGGTTAATGCTTGATGATCATATTAATTGGGTGTAGAATGGTTATGTTTTACCGTCCTGAATGTGTGGATGATCTGGTGTAGAATAGTTCATGGTTGAGTTTGATGATTGATAATGCAAACTGTTAATTGAATAATTAAAGTGATTGTATGAATTGATATAATTGAGCAAATTATTGTTGTAGCCGATGTAACTGTTAGACGATCAATAGGGTTTCTGGTTGTGTAACTGTTAGATGATGATTGAAACGTTGTACGCTTAAGAATAATGTAATTACTGTAACATCATGTCGACGAAAACCCAGGGACCAGACGAAAACTCACTCACGACGAAAACCCTATGTGATTTCGCCATACCTTAAGTTCGACGAAAACCCTTTGGGATTTCATCGCCTGGGTGTTTTCGCCGAAGGGTTTTCGCCGAATGTCTTGTCAAGTTGGGAAACAGTAACTCAGTTAAGTCTGTTAGGTCTGTTAATGGATAGCTAGGTTAGAATAAACTGAGAAATCAACTATGTGAAGCATGGATTGTATGAACTTGATTAACTGTTTACGTGTTACATGATGTTAACTGCCAAGCACACTTTGTGATATTAGATTGCATGTGAGTCATTACGAACATAAACTAATTGTGTATACGTGCATACTATAGGCTTTGACTGAATTGTTTGTGCAAGTAGATAAGCATACCGAGCAAACCGAGGTGAGTTCACACACTTTCTAAGGCATGGGATTCCCGGTGGTTGGGAATGGGTTAAAGAATTTAAAATGGAACCTACATATCCTCCTTGGGTAGGATATGTACCGCCATCCTCCATGGGTAGGATGCCAATATTAATCCTGCGTATTCTCCTTGGGTAGAATACGTACGTTCGTCCTCCTTGGGTAGGACAACAACCTTAAACTTACTAGACAAACTCTATCATGAAGTCCCTCATTTTTATATCGACTTAATCGCCGGGCCAACGGCGAGCGGGTCATTAGTTAATAGCGCTATTAGGGTTGACAAGCCTCACACCGTGCCGGCATGACGGGCGTGTACTAATGGATCTGGGCACTTAGTCAATGATGATAGACATTGACGTAGGGCACAACTTACTTTCGTCAGTTGTCGATATGGTAACGGTCTAGTGGTTTACATGGGGAAGCCCCCACTGATTATGGATATGGTTTGGAAAACAAAGATACTGGTTAACTCGTGGTTTATGAAACAACTTATGGTTTTCAAAACAAACTGGTAAACTAAACAACCAACTGCGAACTCGCTCAACTTTGTTGTTGACTCGTTGTTACATGCCTTGCAGGTCGTTAGGTGCTTATGGAGCTTGCACAGGGAGGAGTGATCGTTGTGGGATATGGGCTGTTGAGTCCCATGTTAAACATTTAAACTTTATGAACTTATTACTTATGTTTGGGTTTTACATTTTATGCTTCCGCTGTTAACTTAAAGTTGGTTACCTTCTTTTAGACACCAATTATATTGTGGTTGGTTTAATTTACTTATTTACGTTGTTCAATATGATTGGTGGCTTGATCCTGGTCAGTCACGCCTCCATGCGGTGATACTCCGCTTGTGGATTTTGGGGGTGTGACAGATTGGTATCAGAGCCATTGGTTATAGCGAACTTGGTTTTAAAAAGAGAAAAGCTTTTTGACAAAACCAGACTATAACCTGTACAGTGCTCAACGATCCACAACGACGCTTCGCTCCACGTGCAAGACTCAACATTCTAGGTGATATGGTTTATATTACCTACCTGTTAGTTACATAGTACATTGTTCATGGTATGCTTAGATAAATGTAGCAACTATTGTTTGAAACACATGTGTGCTTACTCTCTTCTGTCATCGCACTTTCGCGACACCTTTCTCACTCATGTTTCTTTTGATATGATGATCATGAGTGGACGACTGAACTTGACTCAAGCCCAGCTGACGGCTCTCATTAACGAACAAGTTACCGCAGCACTCGCAACCGCTCAGGCAGGAGGTATAACCTGCCATTGCAACTTACTCTAGGATCCTTAGATCCTACTCTCGTGAACCAACACTTGTGCTGAACCTTGTCTCTTCTTACTCACACGACAGGTCAACATGCTCAGCCTCCGGTGTGTACTTTCAAAACTTTTATGGACTGCCGACCTACTACTTTCAACGGCACTGAAGGAGCTATAGGACTCCTCCACTGGTTTGAGAAGCTCGAATCTGTCTTCGAGATGTGTGAATGCCCTGAGGCTCGTAGGGTGAAGTATGCTACTGGTACTCTTGAAGGTGTAGCGCTCACGTGGTGGAACGCTCAGGTTCAAATGCTGGGGTTGGTCGCTGCTAATGCCACCCCATGGAACGATTTCAAGGAATTGATCAAGGAAGAGTACTGTAATCGGGATGACATCCACAAGCTGGAGGTAGAGTTCTTTAACTTAAAGATGACGGGGTCGGAAATTGAAGCGTACACGAAAAGATCGAACGAGCTGGCTATCTTGTGTCCTAATATGGTGGATCCCCCTATCAAACATATCGAGCTGTACCTTAAAGGTTTAGTGCCAGAGATCCAGAGTCATGTGACTGCAGCAAACCTCGCCAATATTCAACAAGTTATTCGTTTGGCTCATCGTCTCACTGATCAGGCGGTAGAGCAAAACAGGCTGCCCAAGCGTATTGGTACTACTACTACTACTTCTGATGCCCCTAGTGACAACAAGTGTAAATGGGATGGAGTCTCAAGCAAGGGTTCAACATCAGCTCAGTCTCAGTCTCAGCAGTGAAAGACTGATGACTACAAGAGCCCTGGTCAGCAATCTTCGGGTAGTCAGGGGCAGGGTGGATGCAGAGGAAACCACCCCAAGTGCAACCGATGCAACATGCATCATAGTGGGCCGTGTAATAAGGGTCGTTGTCTGAGGTGTAACAAGCCTGGTCATGAAGCTAAGGATTGCAGGGGCGCACGACCGGCAAATCAGAATCGTCAACAACAGCCACCAGCTCCACTGAATCAGCAGCAGCAACAGCAGGGTAACCGGGGATGCTATCAGTGTGGTTCTGAAGGTCACTTCAAGAGAAACTGCCCCCAGTTGAACCAGAATAAGAAGAACAACAATAATCAGGGGAACGGGAACAATAACGGGGTAACAATGATGGAAATGGTGCCAGGGGACGTGCTTTCGTGCTAGGTCAGGGTGACGCGAGGAACGATCCCAACGTTGTGATGGGTAAGTTTCTTCTGGATGACTTCTTTATTACTGTTTTATTTGATTCAGGTGCCGATACCAGTTATGTGTCCCAAAAGGTTAGTCATATGCTTAAGCGCACTCCAACACTTTTGAACACCAAACACATGGTAGAACTAGCAAACGGTAAAAGTCTTGAAGCCACACGCATAGTTAAGGGTTGTAATCTCGTCTTAGCTGGTCAGACTTTCTCTATCGATCTTATCCCCATCGTTCTTGGTAGTTTCAACGTCGTTATTGGGATGGATTGGCTATCTCAACACCAAGCGGAGATTATTTGCAAGGAGAAAATCATCCGCATACCTCGTTCTGGTGAAGAACCTTTAGTGATTCATGGCGACAAGAGTGGTGCTGTTGTGGGCATCATCTCTTTCCTTAAGGCCCAGAAGTGTTTGCGAAAGGGACACACTGCTATCCTAGCCCTCGTTTCTGATATATCCTCGAAAGAAAAGAAGATAGAAGACATTCCTATTGTGCGCGACTTTCCTGAGGTATTTCCTGAGGAATTACCTGGTCTTCCGCCTCATCGACAAGTTGAGTTTCAAATCGAGCTGGCTCCTGGAGCAGCACCAATAGCTCGTGCACCTTATCGTCTAGCTCCATCAGAACTTGAAGAACTGTCCACACAACTACAAGAACTCCTGGAAAAGGGTTTCATACGTCCTAGCTCTTCGCCCTAGGGAGCTCCAGTGTTATTTGTGAAGAAGAAAGACGGTACCTTCAGAATGTGTATTGACTACCGCGAACTCAACAAGGTGACCGTGAAGAATCGTTATCCTCTTCCACGCATTGATGACTTATTTGACCAGTTGCAAGGGTCGAGTTTCTACTCAAAGATTGACCTGAGGTCAGGCTACCATCAACTGAGAGTCCGAGATGAGGATATCTCTAAGACAGCATTCAGGACTCGGTACGGGCATTACGAGTTTCTGGTTATGCCTTTTGGATTGACGAATGCACCTGCGGTCTTCATGGATCTTATGAATAGAGTGTGCAAGCCTTACCTGGATAAGTTTGTTATTGTTTTCATCGACGACATCCTGATCTATTCGAAGAGTCAGGAGGAGCACGAGCAACACCTGAGGCTTATTTTGGAACTCCTTCGAACAGAGCAGTTGTATGCCAAATTTTCGAAATGTGACTTCTGGCTTCGCGAAGTCCATTTTCTAGGCCACGTGGTAAACAAGGATGGGATTCATGTTGATCCATCCAAGGTAGATTCGATCAAGAACTGGCATGCACCCCGTACACCAATAGAAATCCGCCAATTCTTGGGTTTGGCAGGCTACTACAGAAGATTCATCAAGGATTTCTCGAAGATTGTGCAACCTCTCACCTCACTAACTCAGAAAGGTGTCACCTATCGTTGGGGTGAAGCACAGGAATCTGCATTTTAGCACTTAAAAGATAGACTTTGTAGCGCACCTATCCTCTCATTGCCTGAGGGCACAGATGATTTTGTGGTTTATTGCGACGCGTCCATCCAAGGACTTGGTTGCGTGTTGATGCAACGTGACAAGGTCATTGCTTATGCATCACGCCAGCTTAAGGTCCACGAAAGGAATTACACTACTCACGATCTGGAGCTGGGAGCAGTTGTTTTCGCACTTAAGATATGGAGACATTACCTGTACGGTACCAAGTGCACCATTTACACCGATCACAGGAGTCTCGAGCATATCTTCAAGCAAAAGGAGTTAAACATGCGACAACGTCGATGGTTCGAGCTCTTGAATGATTACGAATGTGCGATCAAGTACCATCCGGGCAAAGCCAATGTTGTGGCCGACGCCCTCAGTCGAAAGGATACTACACCTAAGCGAGTGCGTGCGTTACAACTTACCATCCAATCTAGTCTCCCTACTCAGATACGAGATGCTCAGGTTGAAGCATTGAAAGCAGAGAATATCAGGGCCGAGTCTCTACGAGGATCGAGAAAACGATTAGAACTAAAGGAAGACGGCGCTTACTACGTAATAGGGCGCATCTGGGTCCCACTTTACGGAAACTTACGCGAGCTTGTGATGGATGAAGCGCACAAGTCTCGTTACTCAGTACATCCTGGTTCGGATAAGATGTACCACGACCTAAAGACTACATACTGGTGGCCTAGCATGAAAGCCATCATAGCAACTTACGTCAGTAAATGTTTGACTTGTGCGAGAGTCAAGATCGAATATCAGAAACCATCAGGCCTACTCCAACAACCAGAGATCCCGACATGGAAATGAGAGCAAATTTCCATGGATTTCGTTACTGGCCTGCCTAGATCTCAACGCGGAAATGACACTATTTGGGTGATAGTGGATAGATTGACTAAGTCCGCACACTTTTTGGCTATCAAAGAAACATATAAGTTCTCTACTTTAGCAGACGTTTACTTAAAGGAAGTGGTTTCGAGGCAGGGGGTGCCAACCACCATTATCTCCGATCGTGATGCGCGTTTTACTTCTGAACTGTGGCAGGCAATGCACAAGTCCTTTGGCTCACGTTTAGACATGAGTACCGCTTATCATCCATAGACGGATTGTCACACCCTGACTTTTGCGGAAGCGTGGTTTATTTGGTGTGACTTCTTAATACCATAGCAACAATCATAACAATGCTATATGATAAAAACATGAGATATTCATTCATTAATAAAGCTTAGAAACATCCCATTTTCAACAACCACAAAATAATTTACAAACCTTAACTTGATTTATTTGACTTCATAAAGACTTAGCAAAAGACTTTAAACAAAACCAGGTTTAGGTGTATATAACCCGTCCAGGAAGAGGTTACACCTTCTAAACCCTAGATGACTTCTTTATTCAAACGCAGCTTGAAAATACGTGCATATCGTGCCAGATCCGTTAGTTTCCTGAAATACATGTAATTTGAAAAGTCAACATAACGTTGAGCGAGTTCATGTGTAAGTGAGTAGGTATGAACCTTTGTAACAATGCCTGTATGTATAAAAATCCCTGGTATGTAGCAATTAAGGAAAAAGAGACCACCATTGGGTTGCAAAGCCAATGATAAGTGTGAAGTGATGCAGGAAGACTCAAACCTAGCGGATTTGTGCGTCGGGCACTTAGTCACTTCATGGTCCACTCGGCGGACTCAGGAGTGGGGCTCGCTACACCCAAATAGATCTATCACTAATGTGTCTCGGTCCTACAACGAGGATTGATGGCCTTAAGTGTTGTGCCCACCACTCACATGTTCGCGTAATAAAAACCCTCCTTAAGCTAACCATACCATGTAAATAAATGTCTGTAAATGTCTGTAAATGTCGGTAAATGTCTGTAACATGTATTTCACCCCCGAGATGTAAAACTGAAAATAGTTAAGAGAAAAGGGGGGGACATGAACTCACAGTATTGCGTCTTCGGTACTCGTAACCCAAATCTCCTCAGCAAACACGACTACCTACAATGGTCTAATGTCTATTAGACGAACGGGCCGTGCCTTGGCTTAGAGTTTAATGTTTAGAGTTGTGTTACTTATATTGATTCGCGTGATAAATATTTGTTCGTTTAATGTTCTAGTACTTTATAGTCTTAGAAGGCAAATATTTACTAAGTGTTATAATTTTCGGAAAATTTCGCCATAGCCTCCTCTGTAAAAAGAGGTGTCCATGCATAAAAACATATCATTTTCTTGCACAAATATCTCGTATAGTGTTCCCACATAACCAACCCGACAATCATACATGCAATACCCTAACTACGTCTTTTCAGATTTATTACACAAAACGGGACTGTTTTCGAGTATTTAAATAAAATAGTTATCCTTTTCCAAAAATTCTCAAATTTTTACAGAAGGTCATATATAATCTACGATTTATTGTGTAAAAATTTCGGATATCAGTTCATTACCAATTTTATATAAAAATTCTTTTACTCGACTGCAATCAGATTTGATACTTTCTGATTGCAGTTTTACGGAAAAATTCACTAAAAATCAACCGTAAGTCGGATCGAGGAAATTCTAGTTGGAGGGTCACGGGAACAACCGTGACAATCTACAGTAAAAATCCCACGAGCCGATCCTGCTCAGGTTTTAAGTTTTGACTCTGATTACAACACACTTTTTCAGCAGAAATATTTCAGCTTGAGCTGCTGTCTAAAAATAATTCTTTAAAAATAGTAAACGGTCTCGAAAAATTACGATTCCAGTTTCATTTGTTCGTTATTCAAAATTACACAATTTAGACTCCAGAAATTCAGTTTTTCGCTTAAAAATGAACCAGTTACAGCCCATTGAAGCAGGCTGGAAATTTCAATCAGCAAGCTGTTTATATGTAGAAGTGACTAAAAACGTATAAACAAAGACCCTAACCATGGTTTATCGATGATTTAATGTTCCAACCTCAATCATGCTTTAACCAACCCTAAACCACCCAGATTTCAACTTCACACAAACTTTTTATGTAGGGTTTTTGTATACGATTCCATGTTCATATTTTTAGTGTTCATTTTCTTGTGTCACTTGATTATCATCATCCTACTAAATACCATGACCAAGAACAAGATGAAACAATGGTGTGAAGGGACTTACTACTAGCACAAGGCTAGGGTAGAAATCTTAATGCAAGGTTGGTGAAGAAATGATAGTGCTAGAGACTTGAACAAGGCTTCCTTGAGAATCCTTCAACTTGTAACTACTATGGATGATCTTCAAGGCTTGGAAAGGACTTGGATGAAGAAGATGAAGGTGAGTTAGTGATGGTGATGGTGATTTCGGTTATGGGGGCCGAATGGGAGGAGAGAGGGTGAGGTTGAGTGTGGGTTTTGTGTTATAATGAGCATTTCTTGGAAATCATGAGCCTTCTAGCCTATTGTGATTATTACCTAGATTCTTGGCCAATCAAATGAAGATTACACTAAATAAAATCTCAACAAAATATATTAGTAATGATTTGGCTGAAGATTCGGTTGGGGGGGGGGGGGTAATTTGTAAAAATTTGGTAATTAGTAGGTAAATAATTAGAAGGTTAAGGGTATTTTCAAGTATAGTGGGTGTATGCCATATTTCTATAGTGTATGGGGATTTTTGGTGACCGTAAATAATTAAGAATGATAAAATAATATTTCTGACAATATTTTCGTGTCTCGGGAAATGTCTGGTTGTTCGGTTACGTATCGTTCCGTTAAAGTGTTAAATTGTACCGTATAGCGTCTTTTATGCGTCTTTTCGTAACGAAATCATTCCTGGCACTTAGGAAAGTATACAGGACCACTCTGCTATATTTGTATATTCCACTGGTATAATAAAATGCTGAATTTAATAAAAGAAAGCAGAATTCTGTATTTATAGTGTGTTTTAGGCACTTCCCGGCATTATATCTATCCCCTAATGACGCAGTCTTATGGTCCTCACTTCCCTACGCTACAAACCAATGTAGTACTCTATCCCTGGCTCATACTGGCCATAATAATATTGTCTGTCTAAGTGCTGGTATTGTCAGCATTATTTCTGTATCAACCGTTCAGTGTGTCAACTGTGCTGAGTGCATCAAGTATGTCACTAATGTAGGTGTGTAATGAATGGAGTGACTGTATAAAAATGTGATGCATGTATATATGATATAGAATCATAGAGCAGTTTAAATTATCAGTTGTAATCAAGCATAGTCATTAAGCACGTAATTAAGATTAATTAATTTGTACAGTACCTGAAATTTTGAGGGTTGTCACATTCTCCCCCCGTTAAGAAAATTTTGTCCTCGAAATTTGTACTACCTTAATTCCTAATTCCTTAGGGTTTCGTTACGCATTTATGTGTATGAATAGTGCCGAGGTAGATAATCATCAAACCAATTCAAACCTTATTCACATCAAGTGAGTCTAGAATATATATATAACATCACAATTCCAATAGTTAAAAAGGTATGTGCTTATAGCATTTAATGTCAAAGGTACAGTACGCATTTGACGTATAGTCTAGTGTAATCCAGCTTGCAGTGTTCCACAAAAGTGGAGTTTTGTTCAATAGAGTTTTCAAATGATTGGTCATAGTATGCAAATTTTCACAAACCATAGCATCCGCTATATGAACTCAAAATCAACAACTTGGAGATGAAAATGACCTGCCAACTGGCGAATAAGTGAATGATAAGGATTTGTGTGTTGACATTCTCGAATTGCAAAAATACACCGAATGAAGTACAAGCGAATCTGGTGTATCATTGTCTAAATTTGTAGTTGCATCAGAATGTTTAAGTGACAAGTCAAACAAAAGTATAAGTCATTTTGTGTGAAACGGTTAACCATGATTAGCACAAGCTACAAGTTTATGATGACACCACAAGGTGTCGTAATGGCATTATCCAATAATAGTGGTGATTGAACAAGTTCACCGCGTTTGAAATCAAATGAAAGTGCACTGAGACAATCTGAGGATTTGATTTATACCATGTTATAGAGTTTCCAATTTAATACGGAACATCAAAGGACCACGGTTTCCAATCGAAGATGAAAAGTAATGAGTATCGCAAGGCATTTGATTGACAACGAAAGAATCGTTAGGAGGTACATTGTACTTATGAAATGAATATATGTACCGTTGCCTTAACACACAATTGTGTTGAGAGCGCTTTGATCGTGAAAATCCAAAATGGATTGTTAACAACTAAGTAGGGAATTGAATTCCGTGTACGAAGTGAGTAATCAAATTAGCGCAAGCTTTAGTTTTTGTGAAAATATCACCGCAAGGTATCGAAATAATTCAAACATTTTAGTGGAGTCGTAGACCAACCAAATCTACTACGACTTGAACTGAAAGAATCTCTGCAAAATCAATTGAATATGATGCTCCCAATACATCATATAGCGTTTCAAATTAATCCTGTGAACTGGATAAGTTCAAGCAATTGAACTTGGTTTCAACGTAACCCGATAATAAACGTATGAACCAACAAAGGGATTTTCGGCATGGTAGCAAAATAAACCATGTCTGTAACTTGAAAGAAAGCGGTTTCAAGAAAGTGCGTTGGCTTGGTAACAAAAGAGTTCAACAATAACAATAATGTAGGTCACTCGAATCAGGAATTTGTAATTAGGCTTAGCAAAATGATATGTAAACTCCAATGAAGTTTTTATTCAAAACGAAATCACATGCGTGGCATGATGCATGTATGTCAGGTAAGTTTCCTAGAAAAGGAACAACGAGTATCTGCTAAAGTGATGAAATGACCAGCTATCGAAGCAAATGTGTGTTCGCTCTCAGCGAGAAAATTAATGTGATGCAACTACCAGTAAGGCGATAGAGATGCAGACATCTACTCGTCAGAAGTGAAAGAAACCCAAGTATTCTCTGTTAGGTCAATGGAACTGGCATATGCGCCAGGTTAATGATGGTTGATTTAGTTGACATATATGGTTCCTAAATAAAAACCCTTACGAGTTTGGACCTGGGTTCACAAAGGTCCTAAATATATGTTTTCTAAATCCTCCAGATTTCGTATCCCGTGTAGACTGGTTTGGGCATTGTGTAGGAAGCACTATTTTGTGTACGTCTAAGAACAAGTCGTTGTCCCATAATTTTTCCTCGGTATACCTCCTTACTGAATTTACCGCCAATGACACTCGATCGTCGATCAGTCGTGCAATAGTAATTGGATCCTCACCGTTAGTTAAATACGAAATTCGTCAATCCTTAGCAAGAGCCACCGACCCTGGTTGACTAGCTCGTCTGGCTTCCGATCATTTGAAAGTCATCGTCCTTTTTCTTGATGAGCGGAACGGAGGTTACCCCAGAAGGGGAATTTTGGTCTGTTATCTTCCTTCTCTATTTACTACTGAAACTACACTGTCAATCCTTGCATCTCCGAAAATGTAAGTCGCTACGGTGCACCGACTACAGGTGCGGTGCCTGGAATTAAATCGATGCGAGATTCGACTAATCGTTGAGGAGATAATTCTGGTAAGTCTTCGTGGAGAACTTTCAGGATATTCCTTATCACAGGTATATCTTCGAGTTTTGGTTCTTCGGCTCCCTTGTCAACGACATGAGTCAATAAGGCAACACCTCCTATTTGCAAACAACTTTCGTGCCCTCCAGCAATTCGTAATTTGTAGGGGCGTATCCTGTTTCATGAGTCACGATCGTTCCTTTATTCGCCATTGGGGTGCAGACACTAAACTCCGCTCGATCACATGGAAATTAATCCATCCCAATTACCACGTTGAAGTTCCCAACTCAACGGGCAGCAGATCAAACGTAAACTTACGCTCTCCAGGTTCTATCCTGCCGATTCCAATTACTTCGTTGACTTCCACTAGCTTCCGTTAGCTAGTGCTATCGTGTGCAGATTATTTACTTGTTACTAAACCAAGCATACTCTCAACTCTAGAGATGCGAGGCTAAAATTTGCAACAGTATCTAGCAGCACAGATGCATAACGTTGAGTAATAAAGAATGTACCAATACTTGAATCCCGGCGTGCTCCCATAGCTCTGCTACTGAGCTTTTATCCTTGTGCTTGATTCTTCTTAGGGCAGTATTTTCTGAAATGCTTCTTGCTCCCACAGTTAAGACAACCTTGAGCACGTTTCTGTTTGTCACTCGTTCTGCCCTGGTATTCGTCATTGTCGTTGTTTTCACCGTGATTCTCACTACCATCTTGACCTCCATTTCTACTTTCAGTACCTTGCCTACAAGTTTCCTTGGGATGCCCTCTCTTGCCACAGTTATCACATTTTCCATATTTACATCGCCCGACATGATAGCGTAGACAATTGTCGCACTTAGGTAGGATACCCTTGTAATCCTTTCCCTTTTTGGCCTTCTTCTCGTTACTTACCCGAGTAGCCTTCTTAAAATTCATGAGTTTTCTCTTGTTATCCCCAGATGACTCTACAGGAGCCTCGTTTTTCTCTTCCGGAGTGGAAAATTTTCCTTGTCTAATCACTTCTTCAGTGAGTGCCACGCTCATGTCGATTGCTTCGATAATTGTTGAAGGCTTAGATGTTGTTACCAGGCTTAGAATATACGGTGCTAGTCCCCTGATGAAAAGTTCGATCTTCCTAGATTCTGGTTCCACCAAACGCGATGCAACTTGTGATAATTCACCAAATCTCTGCACATATTCAGCTATCTTTGGACCTTCCATTCTCAAGTTCCACAATTCAGTTTCCAACTTCTGGACTTCCGCCCTAGAGCAATATCTTTTGCGCATTAGTTCCTTCAGTTCGTCCCACGTCATAGCATATGCAGCGGCCTCGCCTATTGCTTGAATTTGAAGGTTCCACCATGACAGAGCCCCATCTACAAATAGCCCCGCTATGTACGTAACCTGATGTTCTAGAGCGCATTTGCTCAAACGTAAGACAAAATTTGTCTTCTCCACCCAACGCACAAATGCTAAGGCACCCCCAGTGCCATCGAATTCTCGAGGTTTGTGGTTCAAGAACTGCTCGTAGGTGCAGCCGCTGGGTGGGTTATTTCCTGAGGTACCTCCGCCGTGTTCGGAGCGAAGGGCCTCGAGTTGTGCGATGGCTTGCGAGATGCGCCCTTGTAGTTCTGTCTCCGCAGTTGTCGGCAAAGGGTTGTTGGTATCGACGTTCCCTTGTATCGACATCTTCTGAGAAGAAGGTCGGTTAGGTCAGGTCTCATTCGTTCGGGGAGTGCATATAGTTATTTAGAGATCGTCTGTACACACATATTAGGTTATCACACCAACCAATCAAGCAATAGTATCATCATAGTATAACCAAGAAATTTGGTAATTATGTTTAATGAGAGCATAGTAGGCAAGCACGTAGCGTTATAATTATTGTACACATATATAGATTAATAACGTGCTTAACGGAGACATAGCGACGGAGTTTCGTTGGTCATTGGCCATAAAGTATTGTCGCATGTTTTATAATGATTTGGGCCCTCAATATTCCCTGACCACAATTGTATTTCCTTCCAAAATGTATCACATTAATAGGGACACAGGGTCACCCTACCCTTGTCCATTAAACGTATTAGTGTACCAAAATCACATAGTCTGAAGTGGTCTTTAAAAGTCTCCACAAACCCGGCTTATCATTAGTGTCTTTACTTGAAAGCAATGTAATCCGCATAATCCAGAAATCACCATACCAGTGTCTGAGGAGGAGGAAAGAAAAGTAAATTGTTTAACGTGCGTGGACTTCCTCCTTGAGCTTGTGTACACGTCGAAGTAATTATCTGCTCTGCCGCTCGATAGTAAAGAAAGGAGCATCGGAATCCTGGGAACGGTGTAATAGTAACGGTTGAGAGCGCAAAAGGAACCTTGATAAATGTGGAGGATCAAAGTATGCTGGCAATAAATAGGGTGGAGGACGTGGTGTCTTATATAAACTTTTCAGACAATATGCTGTCTTGTGATGTAAATACTTAAATCATGCTTTTAGTTATGTAATGCTTGGCATTTGAAGTTACCAAATGTGGTGTCAGCTCTCCAACGTTCTGCGACTCATATCCTCAAACTGTAGTTGGTGTTACAGGAGCAACTCATCTCATGTGTGGCCTCCATAATGTGAGGGATGGTAAGGGTCCAAAATTAACGTAGTGTAATGCAGGAACCAGCAAAACGTAGCAATTGGTGCGGTCTGTGAGGTCGTAGAAAATGTTGCTGTAGGCGATGGAATCGTTACGCGGGTGCTGATCTGGAGTACCTTCTCGGGGTGTGGGTATATCTTGAAAGAAAGCGATAGGCATGTTGGTGCAATGGACATCGGTCTTCACAAGAGCAACATCAGTGGGTGAAGGTGCAGGTGCAGACGTCTCAACGGATAAGAAGGTCATTAGGTGCAGGTACTGGGTCGGGTATAAGGGACGCATTGTCTGGTAAGTCAAAAGAAATAGGGTCATGATCAAGTAAGGGTGCAGGATCAGTAGGTGCAACATCAAGTTGTCCCAAAAGGTGCAGAAGCTAACTCAGGAGCAGGCCCTGGGTCGTGTAACGGTGTGGTGCCTCGAGCAGGTGTTAGTGCAGCAGTCATAATGGCGTCGTCGTCCGTGTCAGTAGTAGAAAGATGTGACCAGGCCGTCTATAAGGCTGTAAATGTCACAGACTCAAGGGAGTCTGAAATCGAATATACCCTGGAGTCAGAGGGTGGCTTGTTAACAGGGGCCTTAAGAAGTGAAATTAGTAACAACGTTCTCGTCTAACTTTCTATCATCATAGGTATCAGCAGAAGGACCGTCAATAAATATGTCCACGTCATCATTAATTGCTCGTCGCGTAGCCAACCTTTGGCAGGAAAGTCCATAGGAGACGCATCGTCGAGGATCGGGGTCATGGTGTGCTCACTATCGGGGTGCCCAGTGATGAGGTGGTCATGGGCTGAAACAAGAGTGACAGAAGGATCCTTATCAGTGAAACCATCAGCAAGGGTAAAGTATCGCTCGGGATCTGGTCGCGCGAACGGTTGGAAGTTGTCCTCGTCCTTGGTCAGTATATTAGGATCACTCTCAGTGTCTGACGTAAATGTCTCTGGCGCAGATGCAGTCTCATCATCTGTGACGGCGGCCGTAGGGTTAACAATGTCTGATAACTCGCCTTCTAAATAGTGTGACGTGTGTGCCAGTTCATAATAGTCATAGCATGTATATCCATAGTAATTATTAACAATTAGTGTATGCAAATACTCACCACATATGCACGTATATCAATAATCAGCAATTGAGCATGTAGGTAATGACAATGTGAGCATGTAATCATCCTAGTCTTCCCCAGACGATCCCACCCAGTCTCTCAGACTAAACTCCCTGGTCTCTCCGACTAACTCCCTGGTCTCTAAGACCAACTCCCTGGTCTCTAAGACCAACTTTCCCAGCCTCTAAGACTAAATCCCTGGTCTCTAAGACCGACCTCCCAGTCTCTAAGACTAAACCCCTGGTCTCTAAGACCAACCTCCCAGTCTCTAAGACTAAATCCCTGGTCTCTAAGACCAATTCCCTGGCCTCTAAGACCATTCCTCCCAGTCTCTAAGACTAATTATCCCCAGCCTCTAAGGCTGATCCTCCCTCAGCCTCTAAGGCTGATCCTCCCTCAGTCTCTAAGGCTGATCCTCCCTCAGTCTCTAAGACTGAATTATAAACTTAAATTTGGAAACGTGTATTTGTGCCTTTTGTTTGTAAAAAAAAAATGTTTGTTTCCTGGATCTGGACGTTTTGTGTATGCAGTGTAAAAATGTTTGAAAACGTTTTCGTGAGAGCCCTGATGATCATAGTCTAGACTCGAGAAAGAATCCTAGTTCGCTATGATCGAGGCTCTGATACCAAGCTGTCACACCCTGACTTTTGCGGAAGCGTGGTTTATTTGGTGTGACTTCTTAATACCATAGCAACAATCATAACAATGCTATATGATAAAAACATGAGATATTCATTCATTAATAAAGCTTAGAAACATCCCATTTTCAACAACCACAAAATAATTTACAAACCTTAACTTGATTTATTTGACTTCATAAAGACTTAGCAAAAGACTTTAAACAAAACCAGGTTTAGGTGTATATAACCCGTCCAGGAAGAGGTTACACCTTCTAAACCCTAGATGACTTCTTTATTCAAACGCAACTTGAAAATACATGCATACCGTGCCTGATCCGTTAGTTTCCTGAAATACATGTAATTTGAAAAGTCAACATAACGTTGAGCGAGTTCATGTGTAAGTGAGTAGGTATGAACCTTTGTAACAATGCCTGTATGTATAAAAATCCCTGGTATGTAGCAATTAAGGAAAAAGAGACCACCATTGGGTTGCAAAGCCAATGATAAGTGTGAAGTGATGCAGGAAGACTCAAACCTAGCGGATTTGTGCGTCGGGCACTTAGTCACTTCATGGTCCACTCGGCGGACTCAGGAGTGGGGCTCGCTACACCCAAATAGATCTATCACTAATGTGTCTCGGTCCTACAACGAGGATTGATGGCCTTATGTGTTGTGCCCACCACTCACATGTTCGCGTAATAAAAACCCTCCTTAAGCTAACCATACCATGTAAATAAATGTCTGTAAATGTCTGTAAATGTCGGTAAATGTCTGTAACATGTATTTCACCCCCGAGGTGTAAAACTGAAAATAGTTAAGAGAAAAGGGGGGGGGGGACATGAACTCACAGTATTGCGTCTTCGGTACTCGTAACCCAAATCTCCTCAGCAAACACGACTACCTACAATGGTCTAATGTCTATTAGACGAACGGGCCATGCCTTGGCTTAGAGTTTAATGTTTAGAGTTGTGTTACTTACATTGATTCGCGTGATAAATATTTGTTCGTTTAATGTTCTAGTACTTTATAGTCTTAGAAGGCAAATATTTACTAAGTGTTATAATTTTCGGAAAATTTCGCCATAGCCTCCTCTGTAAAAAGAGGTGTCCATGCATAAAAACATATCATTTTCTTGCACAAATATCTCGTATAGTGTTCCCACATAACCAACCCGACAATCATACATGCAATACCCTAACTACGTCTTTTCAGATTTATTACACAAAACGGGACTGTTTTCGAGTATTTAAATAAAATAGTTATCCTTTTCCAAAAATTCTCAAATTTTTATAGAAGGTCATATATAATCCACGATTTATTGTGTAAAAATTTCGGATATCAGTTCATTACCAATTTTATATAAAAATTCTTTTACTCGACTGCAATCGGATTTGATACTTTCTGATTGCAGTTTTACGGAAAAATTCACTAAAAATCAACCGTAAGTTGGATCGACGAAATTCCAGTTGGAGGGTCACGGGAACAACCGTGAAAATCTACAGTAAAAATCCCACTAGCCGATCCTGCTCAGGTTTTAAGTTTTGACTCTGATTACAACACACTTTTTCAGCAGAAATATTTCAGCTTGAGCTGCTGTCTAAAAATAATTCTTTAAAAATAGTAAACGGTCTCGAAAAATTACGATTCCAGTTTCATTTGTTCGGTTATTCAAAATTACACAATTTAGACTCCAGAAATTCAGTTTTTCGCTTAAAAATGAACCAGTTACAGCCCATTGAAGCAGGCTGGAAATTTCAATCAGCAAGCTGTTTATATGTAGAAGTGACTAAAAACGTATAAACAAAGACCCTAACCATGGTTTATCGATGATTTAATGTTCCAACCTCAATCATGCTTTAACCAACCCTAAACCACCCAGATTTCAACTTCACACAAACTTTTTATGTAGGGTTTTTGTATACGATTCCATGTTCATATTTTTAGTGTTCATTTTCTTGTGTCACTTGATTATCATCATCCTACTAAATACCATGACCAAGAACAAGATGAAACAATGGTGTGAAGGGACTTACTACTAGCACAAGGCTAGAGTAGAAATCTTAATGCAAACGAGGTTGGGGATCGGGTGCTACTCAAAGTCTCACCTTGGGAAGGTGTAGTTCGTTTTGGCAAACGAGGCAAACTCAATCCGCGTTATGTCGGACCGTTCGAAATCATTGAGAAAATTGGCAAAGTCGCTTACAAGTTGAATCTACCTGAAGAACTCAGTGGAGTTCACAACGTATTCCACGTGTCAAATCTGAAGAAGTGTATGTCAGATGAGACCCTCATAGTTCCTTTGAAGGAGCTCACAATCGACGATCAGTTGCGATTCATCGAGGAACCAGTTGAAATCACAGACCGAGACGTTAAGGTTCTCAAGCTCACCAGAATACCTCTAGTTCGAGTTCGTTGGAACTCCCGTCGTGGCCCAGAGTTTACCTGGGAATGAGAAGACCAGATGAAACTCAAGTATCCCGAGTTGTTCGAGAAAAGTGCAACCACTACTGAGGCTGAAGCTACTGCGGAATTTCGGGACGAAATTCCAAACCAACGGTGGGATGATGTGACACCCCAGGAAAACCAGGAAACCACGCAACCTATCTAGCTTCCTCAGTAACTACGTGCTAAATTTCGGGATGAAATTTCTTTCAAGTTGGGGATAATGTACAACTCGAGTTTAAGGTTTCTCCTCTATACGTTACTTGCTTCATACAGTGTTTTGGGGTTCATTGCATTGAAACTATGCACTATGAATTGTTTATAAATTGTTATATTGATTTGGTTATAAGTTGTTTATATTGATATGTGTTTTGTTTATAAGTTGTTTATAAGTTGCTTTGATATACTCCCTGTGCGACGAACACCCTACCCCGACGAAAACCCCTGTTTTCGTCACCCTCATTTTCGTCGAAGCCCATTAAGGGCCCAACACGGTATGGTTTTCGTATTTAAGGACGTGGGTTACGTGAGTAGTTATTTTCGAAAACCCTAGAGTCTCTATCTTCCTATTTCCTGTGCGACGGCAACTGCAAGTCTTCGAAACCTCTTCGTTTCGGTCAACCCGTTATTTCTCCTATCTCGGTTAGTGTTTAATCCGTACATGGTTGATTGTCTGATATCATCGTTATATGTGTAATTGAGATCATGATTCTTTGATACTAAGTAATGCTTGACATTCATATTTAGAATAGATCTGATGTTATGAGGGCATTTGTTTAAGCCACTGTTCATGATCAGGTTAATGCTTGATGATTATATTAATTGGGTGTAGAATGGTTATGTTTTACCGTCCTGAATGTGTGGATGATCTGGTGTAGAATAGTTCATGGTTGAGTTTGATGATTGATAATGCAAACTGTTAATTGAATAATTAAAGTGATTGTATGGATTGATATGATTGAGCAAATGATTGTTGTAGCCGATGTAACTGTTAGACGATCAATAGGTTTTCTGGTTGTGTAACTGTTAGATGATGATTGAAACGTTGTACGCTTAAGAATAATGTAATTACTGTAACATCATGTTGACGAAAACCCAGGGACCAGACGAAAACTCACTCACGACGAAAACCCTATGTGATTTCGCCATACCTTAAGTTCGACGAAAACCCTTTGGGATTTCGTCGCCTGGGTGTTTTTGCCGAAGGGTTTTCGCCGAGTGTCTTGTCAAGTTGGGAAACAGTAACTCAGTTAAGTCTGTTAGGTCTGTTAATGGATAGCTAGGTTAGAATAAACTGAGAAATCAACTATGTGCAGCATGAATTGTATGAACTTGATTAACTGTTTACGTGTTACATGATGTTAATTGCCAAGCACACATTGTGATATTAGATTGCATGTGAGTCATTACGAACATAAGCTAATTGTGTATACGTGCATACTATAGGATTTGACTGAATTGTTTGTGCAAGTAAATAAGCATACCGAGCAAACCGAGGTGAGTTCACACACTTTCTAAGGCATGGGATTCCTGGTGGTTGGGAATGGGTTAAAGAATTTAAAACGGAACCTACATATCCTCCTTGGGTAGGATATGTACCGCCATCCTCCATGGGTAGGATGCCAATATTAATCCTGCGTATTCTCCTTGGGTAGAATACGTACGTTCGTCCTCCTTGGGTAGGACAACAACCTTAAACTTACTAGACAAAACTCTATCATGAAGTCCCTCATTTTTATATCGACTTAATCGCAATGGCGAGCGGGTCATTAGTTAATAGCGCTATTAGGGTTGACAAGCCTCACACCGTGCCGGCATGACGGGCGTGTACTAATGGATCTGGGCAATTAGTCATTGATGATAGACATTGACGTAGGGCACAACTTACTTTCGTCAGTTGTCGATATGGTAACGGTCTAGTGGTTCACATGGGGAAGCCCCCACTGATTATGGATATGGTTTGGGAAACAAAGATATTGGTTAACTCATGGTTTACGAAACAACTTATGGTTTTCAAAACAAACTGGTAAACTAAACAACCAACTGTGAACTCGCTCAACTTATGGAGCTTGCACAGGGAGGAGTGATCGTTGTGGAATATGGGCTGTTGAGTCCCATGTTAAACATTTAAACTTTATGAACTTATTACTTATGTTTGGGTTTTACATTTTATGCTTCTGCTGTTAAGTTAAAGTTGGTTACCTTCTTTTAGACACCAATTATATTATGGTTGGTTTAATTTACTTATTTACGTTGTTTAATATGATTGGTGGCTTGATCCTGGTCAGTCACGCCTCCATGCGGTGATACTCCGCTTGTGGATTTTGGGGGTGTGACAATATATATATATAGTCTCGTGTTATGATTGAAATTGTGAACATATTATTTATTGGGATGATTTGGTAAGTTTAACGATAAGTTGCCATTGCAACCCGGGTGTATTCATAATGTGTATTAGAGTTGCTTAGAGGGATCTTGGTTGATGTTGTAACTGTGATTTAAGGTGCATAAAATCTGGAAAACAAGTAATTGATCCTTTGAAATTGTTGACACTGAACGAACGGAATTTGTTGCACACCAAAGGCATGGCCAAACTTTATGATGGACCATGCACTTAAGCCCAATCATGCACACACACACATGGGCCGATTGTTTTGAGAAATCGCACAGCAACACAGCTGGGCCAGTCAGGTCTGGGCCTCGGGTCCGGCCTGTTACCCACCCATATGAATGGGCCGGGAGGAATATTAAGAGTAGCAAGTGGGTTGGGGAAATACTGGGCCGAACTAAACAGGAAATAGGTTGTTATATTTATAAGTGGTGATTGAGAATTAGTTTTGATTACGTGGGGTTATAAATTACGAATTTGTGTTAATGGACTGCACTTTAGAGAGTGGGTTACACATATGAGTCGGCCGGGGAACGTATGGGCTGTTGACTGTTGGGCCATACATGGGTGATATTTGGGCTTGAAGTGTATACTAGTTAATTATGTATGTATGTACGTGGTGTGTTTGAGCGATTACATGTGAAGCGATTGTTCGGTGGCTCTAGATGAATGAATAAACTGTCATGATTTGAATTACGTGAGTGTGTTACATGTGCAATCAATGTGGTTGATATGAACAATGATTATGTGAATTACTTGCACGTGAAAGGTGTGGTTCATGTGCATGTAGAACTGACTGTTATCGGTAACCCTTTTAGGACATGTTTGATCAACTGTTAAACAAGTAACTAATCTTACCGAGCAAACCAAGGTGAGTTCACACTTTCTACAAGGCATGGGATTCCCGGTGGTTGGGAATGGGTAAAGGATTTAATCGGAAACTGCGTGATCTCCTGGTCTGGAACACGTACCACATCCTCTTTATTGAAGGGTGATAACATTGATGCTAGACCAAAATCTCTATCATGAAGTCCCTCATTTTTATATCGACTTAATCGCCGGGCCATTGGTGAGCCGGTCATTAGTTAGATAGCGCTATTTAGGTTTGACAAGCCTCACACCGTGCCGCAGAGGACGGGCGCGAACTAATGGATCTGGGCACGTCAATGATGATATACATTGACGCTAGGGCACCAACTTACTTCAGTCAGTAGTCGATATGGTAACGGGTCTAGTGGTTCACATGGGGTAGCCCCCACTGGTTATGGTTTGGGAAACAAGGAACTGATTAACTACTGGTTTTCGAAAGAACATATGGTTTTTGGAACAACTTTAAAATGGACAACCAACTGTGAACTCGCTCAACTTTGTTGTTGATTCGTTGTTACATGCCTTGCAGGCCTTTAGGTGCATATTGATTGGAACTTGCTGTCTGGGAGGCTGGAGTGGTCATGGGTCGAGATACATGGAATCGCAACACAAGACTAATGGTTTTTACATATGGTTTATAAACACTTAACGAATGAATTATGCCTCTGCTGTATACTGTGAATTATTTTGTAAAGTTGTAACACTTAATGTTAATAAATGAAAGATTTATTTAAATGTACCTATGAGTTCAATGTGATTGGTGGCTAGATCCTGGTCAGTCACGCCTCCTGTGGTGATACTCCGCTTGTGGATTTTGGGGGTGTGACAGATTGGTATCAGAGCCATTGGGTATAGTGAACTTGGTTTTAAAAAGGGGAAAAACGTTTTTATAAAACCAGACTATAACTGAACAATTCTGAAAACGTGAATACGACCATGACACTCAGCTCCAGATTGCAAGGTTCATCCTTCTTACTTGTTGCATACATTACGTGACTAGTATACATTTGTTTATGACAAAACATACGAACACACACACGTCGCTATAGTATGATGGCATGGATTACTTGCTTACCTTATGATGTGTTGATAGTATGCCATAGCCCTTGGATTTTTGTGATCTTATTACTTTGACAACCTTCGTTTGACATCTGAGTTTGAGGAACTATTTGACATAAGTTAGGAGGAACTGAGATGAGCGTGCAAATCGCAATATTATTGTGGGTGCACACATAATAATAATGTGGGGTGCCTGCGAGTCCCAGTGAGCCTTAACAAGTGGAAAAAGGGGTTCCGTTCCGTTATTTAATCGATGTGAAACATAACAAACCTATAGGGGTCATAGCAGTGATTGTCCCCTACTCGAACGTGAACTTTTCATTCCTTTCTGGATCCTTTCGAATCTCGATGCTATCGAGTATTACCTAAACACCCATCTGAACACCTAGCGAACAGGGTAGAATGTTAGGTGCTTATACGAACGTCCCTGAGTTGGATGTCGCAGTGTCGAATAATTGATCGATACCTTTCTTACTCCTCTTCGTTTGTTGGAACTCATGTATTGACGTCTTAGATCCCGAAGTGTGATCACTTCTGCAACCCTCCCACAACATACTGTGTATTACTCAAACAACTTGCAACATCGATGGACAGGAGGTTGAGCGTAGTACTTTACCGACCTCAGTACTTTGACGACCCTGATTACCGGCAATGAGCACCAGCAAATTGGCTTCAATTGAATCCTTAATCCTTTTCAGCGACGCATGGGAGTCAACCCTTACGAATTAATCGAGACATAAACGGTGACAATTGACCATGGTATGGAACGCGAAACTTCCAGCACCAGGGGTAGCACCTTAGAACGTGGCACAGAATATGAAAAGATGGGCCCTGTCGATGAAAGATCGTAGAGCTCAGTTTCAAACAACAGCGTTGGAGGCAATAGTCACGGCAACATCAAGGTACTTGAAATGGCCACCAACAGTCTAGAAATGAAGGTGCCTACGACATGGAGTGGCTGTTGCTAAATCAAAACGACAACAACCAAGGAAACGACGGTCGTACTGGAAATCCTCACAACAAGTACAACCACACGGGAAATGATGCTCATGGAGGGGCATTTAGGATTGGCGTGGGCGACGCCAGGATTGTAAAAACATGGTGGCATACACGTTCTTGGTAACGAATCACTTTGTCTCTGTTCTATATAACCCTGATGCTTCTTGAAACCCAACCTGTGGTGGAATCGGCTAATGGCAAGACAATGGAAACCTCATATGATCGTTGGGATGCAAACTCGACCTTGTGGGACAAGTGTTCGACATCGACCTTTCTTCTGTTGTTCTTGATAGATGTACCCTGTGAGGAGAAGATTTACATATCCTTCTCCTTAGTGGAGAATTGTTATCTGTTCTAACGCGTCAGAGTGGTGCAACGGTTAGCGTCATATCAACAACAAAAGCCAGGAGTGTATACGGAGGGATTACCCCGCTATGTTAGCAACTGTTATTGACGTAAGGTTAGGAAAAAGAGGATCGAGGATCCACCAGTTGTTCGTGATTACCTTTAATGTGCTACCCGAGGAACTTCCAGGATTACTTCCACAACTGTTAGGCAGAAACTCAGTTTGATCTCACGCCAGGTGTAGCTCCGAATATTGGTACTCTTACCGTCTTGCACCAGGAGGGTTGCAAGAGCTGTCTAATCAATTACAGAAACTGTCGGACAGGAGTTTTCGCTTTAAGGAGCCTCGCTATACCCATGAAGAGAAGCCTTTTCGTATGTGTACTGACTATCGAGAACTCAACAAGGTGGCAGTCGAGAACCGTTTGCCTCGACCACGTATTGACAACCCGTCGACCAGTTGCGAGGAACAAGCTTCCATTAGAGGATTGGCTAGTGAACGAACGATCATCAGATGGAAGTCCAAGAGGAGAATGCTCTTAGAGCAGCATGTCGAACGCAATGCAGCCATTTCAACTTTGTACACCATGATTATTGAGTTGATCAACACACCAGCAGCTTCAGGGATTACATGAATCGACCGTATTTGTCGACGACGTTCTGAATCATGACCAGGAGAAAGGAACACCATGGGTGGCATATGTATCCTATCTCGGCGCTTCTGTGGGAGGAGCCATTACGTGCGAAGTCTTGTTAAATGTCACATTCGAGAGATGCATTTTGATCATGTAGCCAACAGAGTGGGAATGCACGTGGATCTCGCTGAGATACATTTTGTTAGAAACTGATCGACACCAAAGATTTCTTCGGGGATGCAGCAATTCCTTGGTTTTGCTAGATACTATCGCAGATTCATCACGTGATTTTCGAAGATCGCACCGCTTAAATCTCTTCAGCACAGCAGGGTGCTGTTCGTGAAAGACGAAACAGGAGGATGTCTTTTCAGCTTTCGAATCGCAACCCTGCAATACACTGAGCATCGTCTTTATCCGAAAGTACTGATGAATTAGTAGTATACCATGATGGTTTGAATCAAAGTCCCAGTCACATGCCGATGCAACATGAGAAGGTGATGACTTACGTAATGAAATTACGAAGAGGAACTGCACGACACATAACCTGCGGTGGGAACCGTGGTTCTCGGATGTAAACTGGAGGCATTACTTGGACGGTACCAAATGCATTACCTAGACCAATCACAAGGGCCTCCCGTGTATCGATGTTCGAAAGAGTTAAAGCATGCAATGACATCGCTGGATGGAACTTCTGAGTGAGTACGACTGTGAAACCTGAATGTACACGAGCTCTGCAGCTCACTATTGACTCTAACTTACCTGATCAGACTCGCTCTGTTCAAACTGGAGAACTGAAGGAAGAGGATTTTCAAGTTGAACCCATGCGGGGCATGGAGAAGCAACCTTTAACCAGTCGGACGATACTCGTTACCTCATGGAACGAGTGTGGATCTCATTATACAGTAACTGTAGGAAATTTATGTTGAGCAAAGCACCGGCCTTGATATTCTAGTCATCTGGGTTTTGATGAAAGACATTTGGATTTATAAACCTTGTACTGGTGATCGGGCATGAAGGCCCACCTAGTTAGGTATGTGAATGACAGATTGACTTGTGGGAAAGTCAAGGTGAAGTATCAGCAACCAGCAATACCCACATAGAAATGAGAACAGACTGGCATGGATTTGGTCGCTAGTCTACTTACAACTTGAAACGAAAACAATATCACCTGGATGATCGTTGATTGTCTCACGTAACCAGCACACTTTTTAGCCACCAAGAAAATGAATAAGTCTTCTACACTCGCAGTCATCTACCGGAAAGAAGTGGTTGCTAGGCACGAGGTGCCAACCTCCATTATCTCTGATCGTGACCCACAATTTGCATCTAATTTATGGCAAGCGATGCACAAATCCTTTGGCTCACGTCTAGACATGAGCACAGCATATCATCCACGGACGGATGGGCAGACTGAACGCAACATCTAAACCCCTTGAAGACATGCTTCGAGCATGTGTAATCGACCTTGGTAACGGCCGGGAGCGGCATCTACTTTTGGTGGAATTTTCGTATGACAACAGTTACCACACCAGCATCCAGGCTGCTCTGTTCGAGGCATTGTACGGGCAGAAGTGCCGACCACCTCTTTGTTGGGCAGAAGTTAGAGACAGCCAAATCACTGGCCCAGAACTCGTCGTAGACACAACAGAGAAGATTGCTCAGATACGGCAACGAATGGCGGCAGCGCGTGACCGTCAAGAAAGCTACGCTGATAAGCGCAGGAAACCACTCGAGTTCCAGGTTAGAGATCGAGTGCTACTTAAAGTCTCACCTTGGAAAGGTATAGTTCGTTCTTGTAAACGAGGCAAACTCAACCCGCGATATGTTGGACCTTTCGAAATCACTGAGAGAATTGGCAAGGTGGCCTACAGGTTGAATCTAACTGAAGAACTCAGTGGAGTTCACAACGTATTCCATGTGTCAAATCTGAAGAAGTGTCTGTCAGATGAGACCCTCATAGTTCCCAATGTTGTAGAAGGCGCTAGGCGCTAGTCGGGCGGTGAGGTACCGCCTAGGGATTAATCGGGATTAATAGGGATTAATCGGGATTAATCGGATTGGACTTTTTAAGTATAATTTTACAAATTTTTATATATATATAGATAACTTTATACTTTTTATTAATAAATTTACAAGTTTAGGAGTTAACTTTTTACTTTTTATTAATAAATTTAAAAGTTTAGGAACCATATGTAAACTAGTGAAAGATAGAGGGGGTTAAATGTTAAAATACCTAAAATTAAATGTTAAAATAGGTTTATAAGTAATATTTGGGCTGTAAAACAATGGGCCAGATTCAAAAATGGGTCAAATTTTGTGTTTAATGGGCTGTAAAATATGGACCGATTAGTCCGATTTTGACCGCCTGGGACCGATTTTGACCGTCTGGGACTGATTTTGACCGCCTAAGACCGATTTTGACCATATCCGCCTAATTGGACCGACTAGCTAAAAATTAGTCAGTAACTCACCGCCTAGCGCCTAGGCGCCAATTAATCGGCCGCCTAGGCCGATTTCTCCAACATTGATAGTTCCTCTCAAGGAGCTCACTATTGACGATCAGTTGCGATTTGTGAAGAACCAGTGGAAATCTTGGACCGGGAGGTCAAGATTCTCAAACGCCCAGGATACCTATTGTTAGAGTTCGTTGGAACTCCCGTCGTGGCCCAGAGTTTACATGGGAACAAGGAGACCAAATGAAACACAAATATCCTAGTTGTTCGAGAAAAACGAAACCACTACTGAGGCTAAAGCTACTGCGGAATTTCGGGACGAAATTCCAAACCAACGGGGGGATGATGTGACACCCCAGGAAAACCAGGAAACCACGCAACTTAACTAGCTTCCTCAGTAACTACGTGCTAAATTTCGGGACGAAATTTCTTTCAAGTTGGGGATGATGTGACAACCCGGATAATTAAGGTTAGCATTGCTTGAAATCCCACAACTTTTAGCGTGTGCCACTATGTTTATCTGCCTATCTCGTGCACCACTAAATGATTACGTATGTTTAACTGATTAACTATACATGATTACGTGTGTTTAACTGATTAACTATACATGATTACGTGTGTTTAACTGATTAACTATATATGAAATTGTTAAATGTTTTGTGTGTCGTTCAACTGATTTAGAAAACCAAATGAGTTGGGCCATGCACATTTGGGCCACATATTCACACTTCATCGGACCACAACATTCACACTTGTTATTTGGGCCCATTACACACTTTGTGTATTCCCATCCTGATCTCGGCCCAAGTTCTTGACCGCCGGCCCACTTATGTTATTTGGTACTACAATAAGATGTTACGTAACCCCTTGTTACATCTCACAATATCGATACAACAAACCCTACTCTCTTCTATCTTCTACGCACGTCAGTAGATACCCCCTTTCTCTCGAGACATCACCCTATTAATCGAGGATCTTGGTTAGTAAATCCATATTTATGTTAATTCTTATTTGATTGTTCTCTATGTGATTATGATTTGCAAACGTGTTATAAGCATCTAGCCGTTTCATGAATTCTAGTTGAGTATGATGTGTGAGCCGATTGGATGTTGCTATTATGATGTTACTTGTGGCCGATTAGCATGTTAATGAGTGGTAGGGTAAAATATGATAGTGAAACCTGTTTTGAAACAATTAGTAATAATCAATGAATGATGATTTGAAAGTAAATGTTACATGATGTCTTGTGAGAAATGAATGATATATATATATATATATATATATATATATATATATATATATATATATATATAATCTCGTGTTATGATTGAAATCGTGAACATATTATTTATTGGGATGATTTGGTAAGTTTAACGATAAGTTGCCATTGCAATCCGGGTGTATTCATAATGTGTATTAGAGTTGCTTAGAGGGATCTTGGTTGATGTTGTAACTGTGATTTAAGGTGCATAAAATCTGGAAAACAAGTAATTGATCCTTTGAAATTGTTGATACAGAACAAACGGAATTTGTTGCACACCAAAGGCATGGCCAAACTTTATGATGGACCATGCACTTAAGCCCAATCATGCACACACACACATGGGCCGATTGTTTTGAGAAATCGCACAGCAACACAACTGGGCCGGTCAGGTCTGGGCCTCGGGTCCGGCCTGTTACCCACCCATATGAATGGGCCGGGAGGAATATTAAGAGTAGCAAGTGGGTTGGGGAAATACTGGGCTGAACTAAACAGGAAATAGGTTGTTATATTTATAAGTGGTGATTGAGAATTAGTTTTGATTACGTGGGGTTATAAATTACGAATTTGGGTTAATGGACTACACTTTAGAGAGTGGGTTACACATATGAGTCGGCCGGGGAACGTATGGGTTGTTGACTGTTGGGCCATACATGGGTGATATTTGGGCTTGAAGTGTATACTAGTAAATTATGTATGTATGTATGTATGTATGTATGTATGTATGTATGTATGTATGTACGTGGTGTGTTTGAGCGATTACATGTGAAGCGATTGTTCGGTGGCTCTAGATGAATGAATAAACTGTCATGATTTGAATTACGTGAGTGCGTTACATGTGCAATCAATGTGCTTGATGTGAACAATGATTATGTGAATTACTTGTACGTGAAAGGTGTGGTTCATGTGCATGTAGAACTAACTGTTATCGGTAACCCTTTTAGGACGTGTTTGATCAACTGTTAAACAAGTAACTAATCTTACCGAGCAAACCAAGGTGAGTTCACACTTTCTACAAGGCATGGGATTCCCGGTGGTTGGGAATGGGTAAAGGATTTAATCGGAAACTGCGTGATCTCCTGGCCTGGAACACATACCACATCCTCTTTATTGAAGGGTGATAACATTGATGCTAGACCAAAATCTCTATCATGAAGTCCCTCATTTTTATATCGACTTAATTGCCAGGCCAATGGCGAGCAGGTCATTAGTTAGATAGCACTATTTAGGTTTGACAAGCCTCACACCGTGCCGCAGAGGACGGGCGTGAACTAATGGATCTGGGCACGTCAATGATGATAGACATTGACGCTAGGGCACCAACTTACTTCAGTCAGTAGTCGATATGGTAACGGGTCTAGTGGTTCACATGTGGTAGCCCCCACTGGTTATGGTTTGGGAAACAAGGAACTGATTAACTACTGGTTTTCGAAAGAACATATGGTTTTTGGAACAACTTTAATGGACAACCAACTGTGAACTCGCTCAACTTTGTTGTTGATTCGTTGTTACATGCCTTGCAGGCCTTTAGGTGCATATTGATTGGAACTTGCTGTCTGGGAGGCTGGAGTGGTCATGGGTCGAGATACATGGAATCGCAACACAAGACTAATGGTTTTTACATATGGTTTATAAACACTTAACGAATGAATTATGCTTCCGCTGTATACTGTGAATTATTTTGTAAAGTTGTAACACTTAATGTTAATAAATGAAAGATTTATTTAAATGTACCTATGAGTTCAATGTGATTGGTGGCTAGATCCTGGTCAGTCACGCCTCCCGCGGTGATACTCCGCTTGTGGATTTTGGGGGTGTGACAAAATTTACGTCAAAACGTATGATAACTCAAATTTATGTTGTCTAATCAAAACGTATTACATTTTACCGGATTTATTTTCAAACAAAACTTATGTCAAAATGTACATAAAAAAATTCTATAATTGACCCGACGTTTTCAAACAAAAATTACGTTAAAGCGTAGACGAACTCGAATTTATACCGACACGTCCATAAAAATAAAAGCGTAACAAATTAGTTTTAAGGTAAGCTCGAAATTTTAGAAACTTGAGGGGGTCAAAGACATTTACAAAGTTAGAGGGTTACCTTTGACATCATAGCAAAGTTTGGGGTAGAATGGGTTACATGTGAACAGTTTGAGGGTTAAAGAGATGTTAGAAAGTATGGGGGGCCTTTTTTGTCAAGTTAGAAAGTAGGAGGGTCATTTTTGTCAAGTTCAAAAGTTGGTTTTTGTCAAATTAGAAATTTGAGGGGTAAACTTTGTCAATTTAGAAAAGTTGTAGTGATTTTTGTCAAATTAGAAAGGTAGTTGACATCGACGTTCAATTTAAGTTGTAAACAATTAGAACTGGAAAAAAAAGTTGCGTAAATAGTAAATTGTATTACTTTTGTAATACATTACGATGAGAATATTATTTTGAATAATGTACTGTAAATTTGCATTTAAATTGTGATATAGTGATATATTTTAGATATAAAAAATGTCTAAAACCAAGTTAGACATGAAAACATATGATTTAGTGACTTGTGATGTCAAATAATGAAGTTAATGAAGCATAAATCCACTCTTATGTATTTAAATATAATGAAATGGATAACTCCTGATTTAAAGCAGTCAAATTAAGTTTAGTATGTGATTGATAAAAGAGTAAAGTGTAATTTGTCATTATTTGGTTTACTCTAAATTGTAATTTGAACTTCTATCATTTAATTTTTGTCAAATGATACCCTGTGGTAGACCTTTTATTACACTCACATTCTGACACCCACCGCTAGTCAATGGTTAGGCCGGAGGATATAGAAGGGCGCCACTCCGCCATCTCATCACCAATAGCGCCCCCGGGGCGCCACCACCCATACCGACCGAATTAAAGGGGGGCGCCATGGGTCTCTCGCCAACGTGATAGCGGAGGTTAAAGGTGTGTGCAGGTGGGCGCCACATCTTTTCAACCAATAAAATCTTTTTTTTTAATTTTGTTTAATAGAGGGGTTTATACCATACCACGCAAGTTAAAGAGAGGGACTTTAAAGCCCCCCATATGATGTGCCGTTGACGTGGATCTGACATGGCGTGATAAAGCCCCTAGGGGTTTTATCCCACACCCGCCAGCCTTAGGCCGGTGGGTGTGACTCGATCTACACCCGCTTGTCCTTGATGGTGATAGAGAAAATCTGTGCAAATCCTGCGGTCACCATATACAATCAACCTATTAGAAATCGATAACATCATACAAAACGAATTACATATATTTAAAGACCATATAGCATTTTAGCTACATAATTCTATTTCATTCTATTATCCTCTCTGTGTCCACTTGCTTCAAGTTCAACACCAATTCCTCAAGAGCTCAACGTTCTCATATCTGCATTACGTTTCTTTCTCAACGGAACACGATTAGTAACACATAATCTCAACATATTAAAAATTCACATCTTCACATGAACACGTATCATTGGTATACATTCATTCAACTACAACACGTGTATGCACTTTCCTAACACCAATTACATGCCAACCAGTCCCCTACATATATCACACATATAAGTTCATGTTACTTACGTCCACTATGATTACATATCTACAACACACATACAAGTCTCGATTGACTTATTTACATTCGATTGTCATACTCATCCATGCATACAACTTTCCACCTGTAAGCTTTTATCAGTTTTTATCACCTTCCAGGGTTCTAGTGAGGTCACGAAACAGGCTTAAGGAGGTACAGGACTCACGGTATGAAAAACCAACAAAACAGCGATTCAGACCTGCAGGCAGCGTCGGCGACGGCCTAGGGTCGCGTCGGCGACGCCCCATGAATTATCGCGTCGTCAGAAAGTGGCGTAGACATCAATTTAAGGCGTCGGGATTTAGGGGCAGCGTGGGCGACGCCACAGGGGCCGTGGGCGATGCCCCCTCAGTGTTACCGATGCTGTTTTACTTTGTTTCAGCTTGTAAGACTTGTTTCCAAGCTCCGTTCCGACCCGAACAGACCCATAACACCCGTAACATACTGTAACATCCCCTAACATTCCGTAACATCCCGTAACATTCCGTAACATCCTGTAAAATTTCGTTTCATTATCCGTTATGCAAATCCTTAAAATTTTAAAGTACTTACTTGCTTTGCGTCTCGGAGCGAACACACACTATGCATGAGTTTATTCATTCAACTCACTAACCGTGTGTTCCGGGGGTTCTAAGACATGAATTAATCAATACTTAAATCCTCAATTCTTTCCATACCTTTTCCAACCCAATCCCCATATTCTTTGGCTAAATATTTCGAATAAAAGAATTGACCCGTTTGCCCCTATGATGAGGTTTCATCGGGTTGACATTGTACGACCATTACAACCATTCTCATCCTAGTATTTCCATTATTTGCAAATCCTTACTTGATTTCAATTATTCATACGTAAATAACTTATACATAACTTCACTTAAACAAAATAAGAAGTGATTACGGAAATCACTTACCTTGAGCGTCCATATTCGTGTGTGCTTCTGTGCCTCCTCTTGACCCGTTGACCTTTCATGCTTCCATCCATCTTGACATGATCCCCACTTTCATGTTATCGCCTTCACATTCTTGTTAGCATATATGATTGTACATATTAACGATCACATCAAATTCATATTTCATATTTGACTTTCATTAGTCAATTCAAACAAGCATAAGGCATAATCGCACAATCACATCTTTTCAAACTCATATAATTCATCACGTCATCACATATAACACATATTGATATAACACGTACCATATGACTTTCTATAACATTACAATTGTGACAAAAAGTCAAACCTTGCTACTTATGCACAGTTGACTTTCAGAAAGTCAATTGTCCTACTTACACACTTTCGACTTATGAACATGAACCTATCTTAATATAGTCGATCATACTAATGACACCATTTGCACTTCATACTCATGTTGTAGGACACATACAACCTCATGACCAGTTAATTACAAGCATACACATATATAATCAATTCAACACATACTAATGCTTTCATGATCCTACAAATGTCAACCGCATTCAAAGTTAGCAAATTAACATAATCTCAACATCACCCTTTACTAGTAATCTCACAAGTTATACCTTTTGTACACATCAATTTCTAGATTACCATTAAGCAACTAGTCCAACACATGATGTGCACCACCAATCAAGCATATAGTGCAAGCCACTAGTGCATACTTCGACCAAATAATGAAATCAAACAAAACCTTCATATGGATTAAATCAAACACACCTTCCTCATCTAAGTTTACTAACAATTACATTGTTATCACATTCTATACCTATTTACCAAGCTCTTGCATACATTTCACCTTCTAAATTCATCTAGACATTTCATCAAACATTTGGTGTGCGTACAACTATCTAAGCATAATGTATAAGTATTTCATGCTTTACTTCCTACTTCTTGCTTTCAATCATCAACAAAACTAAACATCAAGTAAATTTCATACCACACTCAACCTAACTAACACGTATCCATCACATACTACATAATACATTAAATTTGCACAAGAACTGGACATGGGTGATTCACCCATATCATCATCCTTACTACTACAAGTGGGTTTCACCATAAAACATCACATTACATCAAAATCTTGCATAATGCATGTTTCATAGTGTGATTGTAACACGTATTCATGCTTAATTTCATACTAATTTGTGGATTGATCATAAACCCACTTCATACAAAATTACCAAATTAAAATCTACAACTTACCATGTGTTTGTTAAGGTTGGATGATGCTAATTCTTCATTCATGCATGATTTGTCTTTAACTTTCACCATCAATTTCTTGGATTTCAACCTTGTTTGAGAGCCTCCCTCTTTCTCATTTTTGTGTGTCGACACACACAAAAACACACACATAAGTTCCTGAACATTCTATTTACTTGCAAACTTCAATCCAAATCTCCACCTTTAGTCCCTCTAGTTTGTCACAACATCACAATTGCCACCAAATTCATTCCTTACTTGTTTTACTAAGTATTTTAACTAGGTTAAGTAGTCTAGTTAGTTTATTTCATGTTATATCATATGGAAACATATGGCGAATATAAATATTCGAGTTTTTGGGCGTTACACATAGCAGGCTTCAAACCCACGCCAGCGGGGCAACACCGTAGCCAACGCTGGCCAGGTGTGGTTTAGCCAGCGTTGCTTGGCAACCCCGCCCCAACCAACGCCCCACACCCCGTAGTCTAAAAGGATGGATTAGACTATGCACCATTTGACCTTGGGCTTTATCGTACGTGCATGTAAAGGTGATAACTACCCATCTTAGTGACACGTTTGTGAGGGTAATAATTACCCGTCTAATGTAACATTGAAACTCTAATCTATACCCGCTTAGTAAGGCATTGAGAGGGTGATCATAGTGAGAAGTTGAAGGGGTGATGACTACCCGACTAGTGAAACGATTTGTAAAGATCATCATCACTACCTTAGTGAGAAGTTTGGTAGTAAATATAAACTCTTCATGGGTAGTATGGAGTGGAGAAACAAGATGAATTTGTTAACATCTAATCGAACCACTAAATGTTTATGTCTTTGTGCTGGTTTCACAAATAAACCTTCACAAAACAAATTATCAACTTATAAAATAACATATTTGACGCTCCCCTCAGGGGCGGATCTAGTGTATAACAAGGGGTAATGCCCGCTACCCCTTGGCGCTCCGGCGGTAGTGTAAAATTAGTGTAAATTTTGGAAAAATTTGACGTTTTTTCTATTTCGTTACCGCTTATTTATAAAACGTTACCGCTTTGCCCGAATCCTAGATCCGCCACTGGCTCCCCTATCTTATATTGCTAAAGTGAAAAATGGTTTAGGATCAAATATAAAGGCTCCTAAAAATAAGAAGTGTAAAAGGCTCCTGAAAATAAACTCATTACACCAAAAAAAGAAAAAAAACCTAAAAACCGACCACTACCAAAAACTTAAACCCCCACCCCCGGTGTTCAGTTTTTTTTTTTTTTTTTTTTGGGGGGGGGGGGGGGGTGTTAGGTTTTTGGGTGGTGGTGGGGTGAGGTGGGGGTGGGTGTTTAGGTTTTGGGTGGTGACGTAGTGAGTTTAGGTTTTAGGTTCTTGAACATTTGTTACTCTATAATGTCTTCTTACACTTTTAATTTTTAGAAGTCTTTCTTGAATAAATTAACCCACTGAAAAATAACATATTTAACGCTCCCCTATCTTATATTGCTAAAGTGAGTACACTTGGTGTAACAATCATGAATTTTCAACCTTGTACATATCTTCTAATTTTATTTCCAGTATATTTGTACCTTCATTTTATTCAATAAATCAAATTTAATATTCATTCTCACAAATGGTCGCACATTATTTAATCCCAAATTCATATAGCCATTTATTTTCTTATATACGTATCTATACATAAAATTATGCGACAATATAAATTCAAAAAAAGTGTATTTATTTTTAAACAAATTAAATGAATCAAGCATTCCATTTTACAATTTTTTTAAAAGAACGTCTATTTTTAATAAAAATAACTCTAATTATTAATGTTCTTAAATTGTTAATAACAAATCTAATATTAAACTTTTATTAGTTGAATATTTATAAATACTCAAATCCTTAAAATATAAGATTATATATTTATAAAGTGCAAAATGTATAAAGTTTACATTAAATGTAAATTAACTTTTTTCAGCCTGTGAAATTTACGAGTGATAACCTAATTAACTTGATATATGAAGTTGGTTGTCAATTATATTGGGGATTGAGCTAAGATCTGCTGGGTATGTAATTATTGATGGTCGAGACTTTGTGTTAAATTTTATGCTTAATTGTATACACAAAGGATCATATTATTGGCACACCTTGGGGAATTAAATCGACACATTCAATACGCATCGTATAGGCCTATACGATGCGTATTGAGGTGGGTTCAAACTTCTATGTCCCCTTACCAAAAAGTAATACGCATCGTATAGGCCTATACGATGCATATTAAATGTGTCGATTTAATTTTTTAAATTTTTGCAAGGTAGCTTCCTGTCACGCGGTAGCTTTTCGTCACGCGAACGAAGAATCAGCAATTTGGACATTTGTCGGTCTTCAAACATCTAGGAAACATTATTTGAGAATACCCCTGAATTTATCGAAGCTATAAAATGAGATCCTCCACTGTTGGGTTATCATCTTTCAACCCCTTTTTCCCTAAATTTATCGATTCTGTTTTTCAACAGGGATGTAATGCAATGATTCATCTCAATTGAATAGACCGACACTTGCTTCATAAGACTCACTTGAATCGTCTCGGATGTAATAACAGTACGTTTAGCATTCGTGCCTGCTTGAATTGCAGAAAGCAAAGGATAACGAAGATGAACATTGTATTTATCACGAAAGTACTGAACAACCGAGATAACAGCTCCGGTTTTATCAGCTGCATTTGGAACAGAAGAGTTGAAAAAACTGCAATTGGATTTGATCTTGGAACAACATTGTAACACCCTTAAAAATATTAAAATATAGTTATATGTGGGTACGTATAAATGTGTATACATATTTAAAATAAAATAGTGAGATGTACAACTAGTTAATAATCTTGTCATGAAAAATGGGGAATCAAAGGATTTTAACTAATTTATATACATCTTAAACTAGAGGGACTAAAGTTGGTCAATTTGAAACAAGTGTTTTAAAAACACTGGATAAGTATAACTTCACACATCTTGTGTGAAGCTAAGATCGACCAAACACCCCTGGGCAATACTTCATCTTCTCCAAAACCCTAATTCATCATATTCTACTCAAAATCAAAGAGAAAAACTAAATTTCAATCGATTCCAAGCTAGAATTGTGATCCTACAAGTGAATAGATCACAAGGCATGTCAATTTCTTAGATTTGGTGATGTTGTGAATTCACATAAATTCTTATAACTGAAATTAGTGAGAAATTGATTGATGTTATGGCTAAATTATGATGAGTACAAGTCTAGGAACAAATCCTAGATGAGAAATTAATGATTTCATGTTATAACTTGGTGAATTGAAGATTTATCATAAGTGGGTTATATGGGTTTTGTGATAAATACTTGAATCATTGTGATAATTGATGTTAACTGATAGTTATGATGCAAGTTCAAGTGTAAATCTTGGTGTTCTAGTCATATTGTATGTAAATGATGTTTAGATATGGTTAACTAGTAAACCATGAACATGATAATAGTCTTCTAAGGATTACGCCCTTAAGATGTTCGACAAAATGTCTAAATGAACTTGAAATAAGTGATAAACATGGAAGAGTCACTTAATTTATTTAGATAGACGCGTTGTAGATCGAATATGGAAATATGAATTCTAGGCGATATGTTCGAATTGGATTCTATAGGCAAATTTGGGTGGATCGTCAAGTAGTCAAGGCGGCACGGATAATCGGTTAAAAGGAAGGCTTTAAAGGTACGTGGCTTTACGCTTCGTAAAATTTCGTTAGAAATTATATTTAGTTACTTGAATGATAGTTGAATTATCATAAATGTTGATTAATACTAAAACGGAGGATTTCGTAGGTATTAGCCGAATAGAATAACTTGAATATAACGATAAGTAAAGACGTAGAAGTGGTGGATTCCACTATAATATTCAAACGGGTTAAAATGATCCGAAATATATAATTGGTTGTGAGAAAGCGATGGATTTCGCTAACGAAACCAAATGGGTCAAAACAACCAAAGTTATAAACTTTGGTGAAATAAGGCGATGGATTTCGCTAAGAAAGCTAGACGGGTCAATCGGATGTCTTGATGCAAACCGGGAAGGTTACACGAATTAAAGACGTCGAAATGATGCCGTATCTTGAAATAATATAAACTATAGTTGTTAGCCGAGAAAGGTAACAGTGAATCTAAGTCATGAACTCAGGTTTGAGTATGACTGAGATAGGCAAAAAATTTCAATATAGAATTAGTTGTCACACCCCGACCACGTAAAACAACAAAACGTGACGGAAACGTCGGGGAGTGTTGTAACAGAATCATTGTTTCACAACCATGGATTAAACAGTTTTGTTTTATTAAATTACACGTATTACATTACATTGGAATTAGAAACAAAACAAGAACAAATAGACTTTCATTGTTATTAAGTCACTAAGGCCTCGTCCATTCCTATGTGAGCGTACACAAAAATCATCATCAAACATCATCAACCATGGTACCTGAAACACACGTGAAAATACGTCAGCATAAAAATGTTGGCGAGTACATAGGTTTTATATGAGTGTCAGATTCATGGCTCATTTTACATGTTGCAATAGTTATTTAAAAACCTTGTTTTGAAAAGTATAATATTGCGACATAATTAACCAACTCAAATCAAGTTGGTTATAATTTGCAAAATCTCGTAGCCATGATTCTTAACACCAAAACATTTGTTTTATTAAATCAAATTGTAAAATATCTCATAAAAACTCGTTAATAAAACTCGTATGGTTTATATTATTCAGAAAACATCCTTGTGTGACATTGTTTCGAAATCGTTTACCCAAGTGATCTAGATAACGCAACGATATATAATGTGTTAAAAGCACTTATATATAGGAAGTACCAGCGGCGTATCCACCATGCTTTTAACACATTACACCCGCCCCGTTACCTAATCACTTCCCTAACCCAATGGCTCAAACAGTTACAAATGGTTCACATAAATCAAATGGTTACAAACGGTTCACATAAATCCAACGATTTCAAATGGTTCACATACATCAAATGGTTACAAATGGTTCACACACATCCAATGATTTCAAATGGTTCACATACATCTAATGATTTCAAATGGTTCAAAACGTAAAACAATTGTGCTAGCATGTTAAGTGAACATACATAGCAAAACATAATGAAATCATGTACTAATAGTGTACTAATGAACATAGCAAGTATATGATATGAAAACATGGAAAGCATGAAAATAACAATTAGGCACATGTGTTTCACCCCAAAACGTTTGGAAAACAGTAAAAGAGGGGTCTATGTACTCACTTGAGGATGCTTAGAAGTCTTGAATAACAACCAAGCAAAGCTAGAGGGATCACGGAATCAAACGACACCTAAATCGGAAAATCAGATAGAATGAGGTTTCGTAAACCAAATGAGTATAGGAACTCATGTAATATGGTTTAACAAAGCCTACATACTAAAATGAAACCTAACCTAAGTGCTTACGACCCATTTTGACCCGTTTAGGTAGCTTACGCCACTTTAACGCGTCGTTCACGTAAAACGCGTTCGGACAGCCTAACTAGTCCTATGACAAGTATTATATGCCTTAGCATGTCTAATAATGTTGCCTAATTAGTTTAGATGTCAAAACTTAGGTTACATATGCTTAAAATGAATTTATGCATAAAAAAGGCATTTTGGTAATTTTCCTAAGGCATATAAACTACCTATCATACAACTAGCTAAACGTAGTGACCATAAGGTATAACCTCGGAAGGTTATTCCCTATACAACTATGGTCACCTAATGTGTTTGGTCGGGTCCTAATGATCGACCAAACGGGTCGGGTTCGAAAGTCTAAGCGATTGTTTAGATCGCTTACCTTACGACCCTATATAAGCACTAAACCTAAAGTGACGAGCTAAACATGTTAAAACATGTTTAACGAATTTAGAAAACAGGTTTGGTATTAAAACAAACGGTCTTGATACCTAAAAGTAGTTTGGTTACAAAATACGTAAGAATACGCATTTTGACCGAAACTACGACTCGCCACTATGCCTAAATAACGTGGTAATCAGTAGGTATAGTCACAAGGGACTAGAACCATTGTGATTACGCTCACGTTATGAAGTTCAAACGAACTTCGTGTTGACCATAAACTGGTCAAAGCTGAAAGCCAAACAAAGTTTGACTTTCATGCTAAAAACGCGTAAAAGAACGAAAGAGGACTTACAAAAGGTCCAAGAACGGAAGTTTGACCCGATTATTCTCAGGTATGAAGTGAAAGCACCTCAACTTAGAGAAATATCAGATCAAATGTGAGTTGCAACAATGAGATGGATGGGGTATTTATAGTTTTTGCACAACCGTTAAGATCGTTCATCGTAAAACGAGCTTCGATCTCATCCGTACACATGTGCCCATGGTTTTGTGAAACCACGGGAGCCCCTAGTTTCATTAAAACCATGTGCAAATGAGGGGAACAGCTGGAACAAGCTGGAAATCAGATTTTCAACTTTGGTCCCTTCCTAAGATAACTATGGCAGATTGTCAATTTTGGTCCCTGAATGTGCAAAACATGGTTTTTGATGCATTTTTGACACGTTTAAGCCCCGTTAATCCCATTTCAAGGCTCTAAAATGAATTTAAAGTATATGGAACATGAAACATGCTCAAAAATATCCCGTATGTTGGTTCGTTTGGCCGTACGGTTGCGTTATTCGGTTAATTACGACGAAACACGAACGAACGCGAAAAACGGTCCAAATTACGCGACAAATGGATTTTTATCAAGAAAATCACTAAAATAAAATATTTTAATGATCACATAAATTTTTGGATGTCCGGATGTATTCAGAACGTAAGATATGCGCGAAAATGCAAACTTATGCACTTTTTGACGCTTTTAGTCCCTATTGATAAAGAAAGTTTATTTTTGCGCACCAAACACCTCGAAGCCTATTTCTAAGATATGTAAAGGATATTTAGGGCATATTTAACTTATGATCAAGTTCTAGAATGTTCGTTACAGTACAAATTGACATACTTTCGCAGTTTGTCGAAATTAGTCCCTGTAAGCGAATAAACTTGATTTCGCCACACCAACCCCTCCAAAACTTATTTCTAAGTTATGTAAAGGTTATTTAAGGTATGTTAAGCCTATTTCACTATTTCGGAGTTTTCGTTGCATTAAAATGGTTATATTTACGCATCAGTGCGCGTATAACCTTCCAGAAAGCGATTTAAAGCTTGAAATCGAACATGAATTGATATGTGCAAACAATACATGCATTTTTACAAATCCCAAGTATGAAACACAATATTTCATAAATTTGGTATTTTTTTGATGGTCGCAGAGGCACAGGTGTCACATTAGTGTTGAAATTTCTTAAATAGTTATAGTCAAACGGGTTAAATAAGAGACAATCACGTAAATAATGACGTATAAACTTCACGGGTAATATCTCGTAGAAGTGGAACTGGTCTTGTAGATAAGTCTTAGATAAAAAGACAAGTGATAAACCAAGTTGGTGAGTTAAAAGTCTAAACGGGTCAAAATAAGTTGTAATGTTTATAAGCCGAAGGCTTAACTTTACGAAATTTATAAATTCAGATGTTGGATTTCGATTCCATAGTATAGAGGGTTGAATTACGGTCACATAGAAAGAAACGAGACCCAAATCGGACTAGAAACGAACAAGTTACGATCGTTTTAGTGAAATGTGGTTGAGATTAGGAATATGCAGGTCTGAAACCAAAACCTGCTGTCGAAATACACTAGTCGCGTCACGCGACGGAGAGAATGGATCAGTGTCACGGCACGCAACACTTGTCGCGCCACGCGATGGATTTGGGCACTGGTGTCACGGCACGTGACGGGTCACCAGAGTTGAAAATTGTTGCTGATTGCTGTTTTATTCATATAAACGCATATAAACCAGTTTTTAGCATTCATAACTAACAATTTTGAGTGATTTTGAATATAGGTAACTCATATGATCATATGGATGGCGATCAAGCTGGTGAAAGAACCGAACACGCATGCGAAAGAAGCTTCCGCAACTAAATTATGTCTTTTGTTACTAAACAACACTTTTGGCGTTGTTTGCTAAACTTATGTAGCACCTTATCAACATCTTTAGGATGTTTAAACTTATGTAAATATGGTTACAAACTTAGTAAAAGTCTTGTGAAGGTTTTGAATATTATATAAATGTCGTTAAGTCGATGTTTTATAATGGATGCATTTCAAGGTTATACATATATTGTCAAAAATTTATAAAACAAATAATGGGTCTTACAAGTTGGTAATCAGAGCCTCGTTAAGACAAAGTGTGCTCGGTTCAAAGCTTGATCAAGACATCCGGTAAGAGTTAATTATAAATGAGTCTAGACTTATAGTATTAGATGATGTAAAATATGTGAAAAGTGTATGGGAGGAGTGTATGAATACGCTCAAGCCCGGGAAATACACTAAGTAAGAAAGGTAAGGCAAGATATGTACTTGACCAAACCGAAAAAGAAATAACACATTACTTATGATTAAGTATGTGTGATATAAATTTCCATATAATAAGATGGAAATGAATTAAATACTTATTGATTAACTATTATGAACATTTCAGTTAAAGAAATGTCTGGAATAACTGGAGGTGAGGCGACATCTCAATTAACTAAACAAATGAAAGCTAAGATTTCCGAGGAAGTCGGAAAAGCCTTAGAAAATAGTCTATCGCAGTTTATCGATAGATTACAAACCACAATCATGCCGGTGGTGGACGACATGATGGCTGAACTGAAAGACAGTATCTTACAAGAAAGATAAGAAAGGAGGGTGTTGGATGTGAATCCAAGACCCGTAAAGAAATCCAAGCCTAATAAAGCTCCAAAGAAAGGAGTTACAAAAAGTGGGTTACATCAGTGTAAATTTTGTGAAAAATTCACAAGGGTAAATGCTATAAGCCAGGACATAAGAAGTCTAAATGTCCAGAGCGACTTGGAACTAAAGGAACAACTGACACAAAGTCTGATGCCCAGAAATTGAGGGCAAGGTCGTTCCACATGATAGCCACAGAGGCTAAAACTGAGCCTGATGTTATTTCAGGTATATTCTTGTAAATTTAAATTCAGTACGAATTTTAATTGTTACGGGTGCAAATAAATCTTTTGTTTCACATCAATTTATTCAACACTCTACAGTCACGTTAATGAAATTACCTATGCTTTAAGAAGTAGAAATAGGTAATAATAAAAAGTTTTGTTGGTTATGATATGTGTTGAAACTACAATTGAATATTAACGATGAAGATTACTTCGTCGATCTAATTCCCAAGTCAATGGGAGAAATCCAAGTGGTAATCAGGATATATAGGCTAACTCGATATCATGCAAAAGTAATATGCAACCGTAAGGAGATACAACTAATGTCTCTAGGTGGAAAATATATTACTATTTATGGGGAGAAAAGTTGTAGTCCCCTAATTCGTTCATTTATTTAAGCTTATAAGCTTGTTCAACATGGAGGTAAGGCGTATATGGCTTACATACATGATTCAACTAAAGAGTTTTTAGAAAATTAAAACATATTAGTCTCACGATAATAGAGGATGTTTTCCTGGAAAATCTACCGGGGATACCACCTGAAAACGAGGTGGAGTTTGGCATTGAATTATCTATCGGGCGCGACACCGGTAGCCAAGGCTCCTTATCGAGTGAGCCATCAAAATTATAAGAATTGCTATCACAATTGTAAGTTCTTCTCGATGAGGGATATATATACAGCCGAGCGTTTTGCCGCGAGAGCACCGGTATTATTCATAAAATGGAAGGACGGAAGCAGGCGCATGTGTATTACTTAACGTAGGGTTAAATAAACTCACGGTAAAGAATTGATACCGCTTCCTTGGATCGACGACTGATCAGCTGCAAGGCGCGAATTGGTTTTCAAAGGTCGACTTAAGGTCGGGTTATTACCAGTTGAACGTAAAAGAAGAAGATCTACCGAAAACAACATTCCAAACGTGTTATGTACATTACGAATTCTTAGTAATGTCTTACGGAATAACTAATGCACTTGCGGCCTTCATGGGTTTCATGAACCGCGTCTGCAACCCGATGCTAGACAAGTCGGTGATAGTATTCATCGATGATATTCTTTTGTATTCAAAGAATGAAACGGATCACGAGTGTCATTTGCGTGAAGTACTTGAAACGCTTAGGCGTGAGAGACTTTACGCGAAGTTTTGAAATATGCCTTTTGGCTATGTGAGGTACAGTTTCTATGACATGTTATCAGCGCCGATGGAGTATCGGTGGGGCCGTTCCAATTAGAAGCTGTGTTTACATGGAAACCTCCGAATAATCCATCAGAGATTAGGAGTTTCCTAAGCTTTGCTGGTTATTACCGGAGATTTATACAATACTTCTCCAAAATCACAACGCTATTAACCAAATAGACCTGTAAAGATGGGAAATTTACATGAGGAAGTGCACAAGAAGATGCGTTTCGAATACTTAAAGAAAAGTGACCAGTGCCCCGGTATTTATGTTACCAGAAGGGACTGAAGACATGGTCAACTATTCTAACGCATCCCAGCTTGGTCTCGGATGTGTACTATGCAACGAGGAAAAGTAATCGCTTATGATTAGAGACAATTAAAGGATTAATGAAAGGAAATAGCCGAGCCATGATCTTGAATTGGTGGCAGTGGTTTTGCCTTAAAGATATGGAGGCATTACCAGTATAGTGTTAAATGTATAATTTTCACTAACCATAAAAGTCTCGATTTCTTCTTTGAGCAAAAGTAGTTAAATATGGGATAATGACATTGGTTAGAGACGATGAAAGAATGGAAAACCCGGTTCGATTGAATCTGGGTTCTAAAAACATGTAAAGTTAAAACTATTCTTCTAGATGAAGTTTACAAGTCTCGTTATTTTATTCATCTAGGAGCTATCAGAATGTACCAAGATTTGAAACTAAATTATTGATGACCTGGAATGAAACGAGACATAAATTAAATACGTAGAAAAGAATGCTTAACTTGTTTGCAAGTAAAAGCAAAACACCAAAAGCCTTACGGTAAATTTTAGCCGTTAGACATTCCGGTGTAGAAATGGGGGCACATTACTATAGACCTGTTAACTAAACTACCAGGAACAACACCTGAATATGATACCATATGGGTAGTAATTAATAGATTAACCAAGAGTATTCCTATTAGCGAGATATATACTTCGGAGGAGATATCGGAAGTATACATGAATGAAATTATATCTCGCCATAGAATGCAGATATTGTAACACCCCAAAAACCGGGTTTGGTAATCAAACCACGTTAATACTAAAAGACGGGTAAAGTAGCTTTAGTGGTAAAATTAACCCGAAAAATATTAGGATTTATTTAACTAAACCTAATATTAAATAAAAGTTAAACGAAATCTTTAGAGAAAATAAAGTTTATAGAAGCCCGAGTTAACGGGACTTAAAATAAACTTAGTTATAGATTCCCCGAACCCACTAATTTAACTAGGAATGTTTAACCTAGTTAATAAGTGGGAATATTGTTAAAAATAAGTAGGTTGTGTCCTACTTAATTAACTAACCAAACAAGAGGGGCCAGATTCGGATAAATGGAAACTTAAGTTATAAAAAGAAAACTTAAACATGAAAACACACATTTAGTGTGTTCTGGGTGTTCTGTTCGTCGACCAGAAGCTCCCCAGGAGCCAAAACCCTAGGTTTCCAACAAATCATCAAATTGAAGGTCCAAATGGAGTCTAAATTCACAATTGAACGTGAGTTAATGATCACCCAAGCTAGGGGATCATAAGGTATGTCAAATTTTGATGATTTGTGAAGTTGTGAAATTTGAATAATCATCATAATTGCGAATTATGAATGAATTATTGAAGATAAGGCTGAATTATGATGTATAAATTGCTTAGGAACCAAACCCTAAGTGAAAATTTTACATATGATGATATAATTTGAATGATTTGATGAATTACCACACTAGGATAAGTGGGTATTAATCGTAAGATGAATTTTGATGATATAATTATGATTAGAATCATCATACATGATAGTAATCAGGAAATACTTGAACAAATTGTGTGTGTGAGTATGTACTCATACTTACTAGGATATGGGTTTAGTATGATATGATAAGAATTGATGATATGTTCATGTTAATGATGTTTAATATCATCAAGCATTAATTCGGTAACTTATAGTTACAAGAACTTGGTAATTAAGTGAATAAAACGGTAACATAGGAATGATGTTTACCGGATGATTGGCTAAGTAATTAAACGAGTAGTTGAGCTACTTCGTGTAATTATTTATGTTAATAGGCAGTTTGATCTTTTAAAGTCAAAATGACCAATGATATGATCGAATGATAATTTCGACATAAAGAGCGTAGGATGGAATAGTCGTGAATGATTATGACTAGTCTAACCATCTTACAATTTACAATGATAGTTTGACGACTAACAAGCTAGGTGAAAGCTTGGGAAGGAATCGGGTCAAACGAATCAAGAATGACGGAAAAGCATACTCTGGATGCTAGGTAAGTACAACTTACACTTTTTGTATTAAAATACCTATTGGTTTTATAGGTTATGAATAATATAAAGTCTTGTTTGAATTATGATGTTCCGACACGACATGTGCGGTTCAGAACAAAAGACAATGATATTAACCCATGTTAAATGGTTAAAAAGAGCTAATATGATCACTTAGTCATGAAATGACTAATAAATAACGAGTTTTGAATGATTACCTTATAAGGTAAATCAATACAAATAATAAGAGTAAAACGGTAATTCGGTCACTCGTTGACGATAACCGTTAGTTTTTGAAAGATACTTTATGACGTAAAACATAAATGGACCAAAAGCATTTAGAAATGGCTTATAAGTAAAATGACCGTGTGGTGTAAACCAGAGCGAGTCAGGTAGACGAGATGATACTAAATACCATCTCGCAAAGATAAATGGTCACTTCGACCAAACGGGTCAAATGGTGAAAATATTACCATTTGAAAATATCAACTAATGAATATTGTCGAGTTGTATGTTCACAGGAGTAAATAAGGAAGGATAACTTGCATCGCTATTAAGTAGCGAGTATTAAAGCAAGGTATTAAAATGGGTCAATATATTGATCCGAGTCAGGTATGTATAATGGTTCAACTCATCATTTAGAACTTGAGGTTCTATAAGAGTTAGACAAGGTTAAAAATGGATATTCGGTTATCTTTTAGGTAAACCGAATAATTTGAGCTATAATCATGGTGTTTTAGAAACATATTGGGTTCTAAACAAGATTATAGTTAAAATGTTGGATTTTTGGGTCAAACAGGTATTTAAAAGTCATTCGTCGTAAAAGAAGGATTAAAATTTACCAAAACGCCCTTGTAAGCTAAATTGAGCAAACGACCTTTAAAAATTCTTTGTAAACAAGTTTTATGGTTAAATAAATACTTAGAATAAGTATAAAAAGCGAAAGATGTAAATCTTTGGTCAATTGACTCTATAGGAGTCTTTGCCGTAAAATAATAATCCGAGGGGTAAAACTTGGAATTTATAAATTTCCACTTTGAAACCACCACAAATATAATTGTGGTGGAAGATCATTTGATAAGAAACGTGGAAATGTAACGCTAGAAACGAATAAAAGAGATTCAGGCTTAAATTATGCTTCAATACCCTTAACGGGTCAAAATAAGCATACGAGCGAAACTAGGTTTAAAATACTTATAAAATCCGTGATTTGAACCAAATATGATAGACTATATCGAAAATATAAGGTTCATGAGAAATTGGGGTCAACCAACGATGTTTGTTTGATTTATACATAAACGGGTCAAAAGTTATAATTACATTTTTAAGCCGAAGGTTTAAAAGTCTAAAATTTTGTTAATCCGGATGTCGGATGTTAACTCCATGTGATGGAGAATTAAACTACGATCACGTAGGAAGAAACGTGACGTAAATCGGATAAAAAAATGAGCAAGTTATTCTCGTTTTCGTAAAAGATGGTTCGGCTGGAAAATGCAGGTCTGGAACCAGACAATTCTGTCGAAATCACCCCGTCGCGTCGCGCAACGGTGAACTGAAACAGGTGTCGCGTAGCGCGACTACCTTCGCGCCCCGCGAAGGATTCTTTTAAATATGTCGGGGACCGCGAGGGCCACTTTATCTGGCAAAAAAATGTTGCTGTTGACTGTTTTGTCTTGCGATTTTGTTTAAACACGTTTTAAACGCACTATAACTAACTCATTTCATGTTTTATGGAATGTAGGTATGTTAGATGTACCGGATGACGATCAAGCGTTGATGAAGAACCGAACACGATAAAAAATACAAGCTTCCACGAAAAGTTTCGTCGTCACTTTTAAACGGCGAATTTATACATGTTATGTTAAAATGTTTTAGAAGTTTAAAATCTTTTAATAAATTCGTATTATAAGTGTATGTTTAATTGTAACTACACTAATATAGTCGGAATTTATATGATAATCGTATAAAATGGACTAAGAGTCTTACATATATCTATTGTATTGGATAAAGATACACGGTTCACTTCAAACTTTTGGCACGATTTCCAAAAGCAAATGGATACTAAATTGTTCGTTAGTACCACATATCATTCGTAGACCTATGGGCAAAGTGAAAGAACCATTCAAACGCTCAAAGATATGCTTCGAGCATGTATTATCGAGTTTGGCGGTAGGTGGGATGTCTATCTACCACTAGTTGAATTTTCATATAATAATAAATACCATCCCAGTATTGGAATGTTTCTGAATGAAATGCTTTACGACATGAAGCATCAAACCCAAGGGTGTTAGGATGCAGTTGGTCCACTAGAAGTAGCCCACAAATACATAGTCAGGAGCACTAATAAAAGATTTAAGTGATCCTGCCCAAGATCGATCAAAGTCTTACATGACTAAAAGACTAAGACCAATCAATTTTCATGATTGGTGATATAATTACATTCAAAGTATCCCTGTGGGAAGGGGTTATTCGATTGGGAGAAATTAAGTCCGAGATTTATTGGGTCATTCAAAATCATAGCACAATACTTTCCAGGTTTCACCTTTGCGAAAGTGCTTAGCTAATGAAATAGCTTATATAAATTATGACAACATCGAAGTTGACGATAAACTGAACGACTATCGCAACTCATGATCGACAGGTTAAAACCTTAAAGAATAATGAAATAAATCAAATAAAAGTCAAATGGGAACATCGGAAGGGAACGGACACCACTTGGGAGTCCGAGGAAAAGATGCGACGCTTATACCCTTCCTTAATTAGTACATATTACGATTTCGAGGACGAAATCCTCTTTAAGGGGGTTAGACTTGTAACACCCTTAAAAATATTAAAATAGAGTTATATGTGGGTACACACGTATAAATGTGTATACATATTTAAAATAAAATAGTGAGATGTACAACTAGTTAATAATCTTGTCATGAAAAATGGGGAATCAAAGGATTTTAACTAATTTATATATATCTTAAACTAGAGGGACTAAAGTTAGTCAATTTGAAACAAGTGTTTTAAAAACACTAGATAAGTATAACTTCACACATCTTGTGTGAAGCTAAGATCGACCAAACACCCCTGGGCAATACTTCATCTTCTCCAAAACCCTAATTCATCATATTCTACTCAAAATCAAAAGAGAGAAACTAAATTTCAATCGATTCCAAGCTAGAATTGTGATCCTACAAGTGAATAGATCACAAGATATGTCAATTTCTTAGATTTGGTGATGTTGTGAATTCATATAAATTCTTATAACTGAAATTAGTGAGAAACTGATTGATGTTATGGCTAAATTATGATGAGTACAAGTTCAGGAACAAATCCTAGATGAGAAATTAATGATTTCATGTTATAACTTGGTGAATTGAAGATTTATCATAAGTGGGTTATATGGGTTTTGTGATAAATACTTGAATCATTGTAATAATTGATGTTAACTGATAGTTATGATGCAAGTTCAAGTGTAAATCTAGGTGTTCTAGTCATATTGTATGTAAATGATGTTTAGATATGGTTAACTAGTAAACCATGAACATGATAATAGTCTTGTAAGGATTACGCCCTTATGATGTTCGACAAAATGTCTAAATGAACTTGAAATAAGTGATAAACATGGAAGGGTCACTAATTTATTTAGATAGACGCGTTGTAGATCGAATATGGAAAGATGAAGTCTAAGCGATATGTTCGAATTGGATTCTATATGCAAATTTGGGTGATCGTCAAGTAGTCGAGGCGGCACGGATAATCGGTTAAAAGGAAGGCTTTAAAGGTACGTGGCTTTACGCTTCGTAAAATTTCGTTAGAAATTATATTTAGTTACTTGAATGATAATTGAATTATCATAAAGGTTGATTAATGTGACAACCCTCATAATTCCATGTATCCGTACAAATTATTAATGATAATTAAAGTGTTTGATGACTGTGCTGAATCATTTAACTGCTCTCTGATTACTGTGTTATGCTTACATGTATTTGTTAACATACTAGTAGTATACAGAAAAGTTACTAAAAAGTCCTGTGTGCTTTCCTGAGTATTGAAAAGTAAAAACGTTACAAAAATATATATGTAGGACACGTTACGAATTAATTAAGCACTTTAACGGAACAGTGTCAAACCGAACAAACGGACTTTACCCGGGACACAAAAATATTGTCAAACACATTATTTCTATCTTTCTAAACTAGTTAGGATCCCCGAACACCCTAACACACTATATATTACATAACCCACTTATAACACTAACTACATACTTAGAATCCAACCAAGCTCACAAACTACATAGTTGAAACCCAACCCTATACCCCCCCCCATCCTACGGCTACAAGGTAGCCCACACACATGATTTTATTTACATATTATAATAGATCTTGTTCCACCATTTGAAACATTATCCAAGAGTCCTTAATATGTTGGTGGATATTAGAACATGTAGCACAATGGTTAAAGGGTGAACTTGGTCTATAAAAAGGCACCAAGGGTTAACCACTCATTCTTATCATCACCATCACAACTCTCATCTCTCTCCCTCCTTTCCTTATTTCGGCTGAACCCAAACCCCATCACCATCATCATCATTCAACCAACTTCATCCAATCTCCATACATACAAAGGTGTAAAAGGTCACACAAGGGAGCTAGGAGCTTTCGGAAGTTCAAAGACCTCCTTCATTCGCTATTAACCACCACTTTTCCACTCTCGAACTTCCCTAGTCTCGAACTAGTGGTAAGAACTTAGATCCGTTCATTTTGCATGTTATTTAAGTGGTTAATAGTTATTTGATGATGAGAATCCATGAAACCCTAAAGAACCTTAAACAAGTCTTGAACATAAACTAGTCTAGTGATGAAATGATGTTAGAATGATGTTGTTATGATTCCTGCTGATTTCTTGCTGAGTTACTTGTTAATATTGATGTTTGATGTTGTTGTAATCGCTAAACATGTTAACGGAATCAATCGAACATGCACTAGAAAGTTAAAAGCTGAAACAGAATGCTGGTTGGTTTTTACAGCCAACTTCAGTTGGCTGTAACCAGACTATAACTTAACGAAAAATGTATTTTCTGAAGTCTAGATTTATGTACTATGAAATACGGTTCTAATGGCACCGGAATCATAATTTTTGAACTTCGTTTACTATTTTTAAAGCGTCTTTTTGTAACAGCAGCTAGAGCTGCATTTTTCTGCTGAAAATATGCGTTTTGTTTTCTATCATAACTTGAGTTCTGTGTAGAGTTAGATTATGAAACTTGTACTGTAGATGACAACTGATGTATTTGTAATTACCCCACTGGAATTTTGTAAATCGGACTTACGATGAATTTTTAATAAATTGTTCCGTGGACTGTGGTCAGAAAAAGATAAATCTGAGTTCAGTCCGGAAAATGATTTTTTATAAAATATTGGTAAAGAACTGGACCCTAATATTTTTACACAATAATATTTGGAACGTTTAAGACATTTTGTAAAAATTTGGGAATTTTTGAAATAAGTTAACTATTTTATTAAAATGTCCAAAAACAGCCCGGTTTTGAATATTTATGCTGAAATGACATAAGCTGTAATTTGCGTGTCTAAATGTCGAATATGCTATCTGTGAATGATCTAACATGATTATGTGTCAATAAAAGGGTTAGGTGCATTATTGTATGTTTGTTTATGAGTGGGGATTGGATGGGAAGCTTATATGGGCATGAACCGTTAAAGTGATGCATGTTATGTGATAGATACTTGTAGGAACTTTGTGCTCTAATTGAAAATCACTAAATGACTAACTGGTAATCATATTAGGACGTGATTGACCGACCTTGACTGTTAGCTATATTTGCGAGTCTAACCGAGCAAACCGAGGTGAGTTCACACCCTTACTAAGGCATGGGATTCCCGGTGGTTGGGAATGAGATTGAATAACTATTTATATTATCAACACTACTAGACTACCTACTACTGTCCTCGGATTGAGAAGGGCACGTACGTAAAACCTACGTACATTCATACTTACTATTGTCCTCGGATTGAGAAGGGCACGTACGTAAAACCTACGTACATTCATACTTACTAATGTCCTCGGATTGAGAAGGGCACGTACGTAAAACTACGTACACTCATACTTACTATTGTCCTCGGATTGAGAAGGGCACGCACGTAAAACCTACGTACACTCATACTTAACACCGTCCTCGGATTGGGAAGGAAACTTATGGATACGCCTAGTCTAGTAACATGCATAATGGGAAGCCCCCACTAAATATCGTAAAGGTTTGGGAATCAAGGATAATGGGTAATACATGGTTATGAAACGAACTTACGATTTCTGATACGAACTCATTAACTAAACAACCAACTGTGAACTCGCTCAACTTTGTTGTTGATTTGTTGTTACATGCCTTGCAGGTCTTTAGGTACTTATGGAGCTTGCGCGAGGAGGAGGTCGTTGTGGAATATGGACTGTTATGTCCCGTGCCTAATAAATAAACTTTATGAACTTATGAACTTATGATTTGGATTTATGTTTTATGCTTCCGCTGTTAACCTAAAGTCGGTTACTTATCTTTTGGTCACCAATTGTATTGCGATTGGCTTTATAAACTTAAATTACGTTGTTCAAAATGATTGGTGGCTCGATCCTGGTTACGTCACGCCTCCAAGCGGTGACGCTCCGCATGGTGGAATTTGGGGGTATGATAGATTGGTATCAGAGCCATTGGTTATAGTGAACTTGGTTTTAAAAAAAGGGGAAAGGCTTTTTGATAAAACCAGACTATAACCTGTACAGTGCTCAACGATCCACAACGACGCTTCGCTCCGCGTGCAAGACTCAACATTCTAGGTGATATGATTTATGTTTATATATTACCTACCTGTTAGTTACGTAGTACATTGTTCATGGTATGCTTGGATAAATGTAGCAACTATTGTTAGATACTCCTTGTGTGCTTACTTTCTTCTGTCACTCCACACTTACGCACGTCGCGACACCTTTCTTACGTGAGTTCCTTCGACGTGAAGATCATGAGCGGACGCGGAGGACGTATCAACCTCACACAAGCCCAGTTGACGGCCTTGATCAATGAACGAGTCGCTGAGGCACTCGCAGCTAACCCTGCAGGAGTTCAACATGCTCAACCTCCTGTGTGCACGTTCAAAACCTTCATGGACTGCCGACCTACTACTTTCAGTGGCACTGAAGGAGCTGTAGGCCTCCTCCACTGGTTTGAGAAGCTCGAGTCTATCTTTGAGATGTGCGAATGCCCCGAGGCTCGTAGAGTGAAGTATGCTACTGGTACTCTTGAAGGAATAGCACTCACGTGGTGGAACGTTCAGGTTCAGATGCTGGGGTTGGTTGCTGCTAATGCCACCCCATGGAACGATTTCAAGGAAATGATCAGGGAAGAGTATTGTAGCCGTGATGACATCCACAAACTAGAGGTGGAGTTTTTCAACCTGAAAATGACGGGGTCTGAGATTGAGGCGTATACGAAAAGGTCAAATGAGCTGGCCATCTTGTGCCCTACCATGGTGGACCCTCCCATCAAACGAATTGAGCTGTATCTCAAGGGCCTTGTACCAGAGATTCAAAGTCACGTGACTTCAGCCAACCTGGGTACCATACAGCAAATCATCAAGTTGGCCCATCGACTCACTGACCTGGCGGTGGAGCAAAACAGGCTGCCCAAACGAATCAGTGCCACAGCTACTTCTGATGCACCTACCGACAACAAGCGAAAATGGGATGGGAACTCCAGTAAGGGTTCTGCTTCGGTTCAGTCTCAGCAGCGAAAGACTGATGACTACCAGAGTCCTGGTCAGCAATCTTCCGGTAATCAAGGACAGGGTGGATACTGAGGAAACCACCCCAAGTGCAACCGGTGCAACAAGCATCACAGTGGGCAGTGCAACAAAGGTCGATGTTAGAGATGTCACAAGCTGGGCCATGAAGCTAGGGATTGCAGGAGCCCGCATCCTGCAAATCAGAATCGCCAACAACAAGCTCCATAGAACCACCATCAGCAGCAACAGCAGGGCAATAAAGGATGCTTTCAGTGTGGCGCTGAAGGTCACTTTAAGAGGAACTGCCCCCAACTGAACCAGAATCAGAACAACAACAACCAAGGAAACGAGAACCACAATGGGCACAACAATGGAGGCGGCAATGGGGGAAACAACAATGGTAATGGTGCCAGGGGACGTGTTTTCGTGCTAGGCCAGGGTGATGCAAGGAACGATCCCAACGTTGTGATGGGTAAGTTTCTTCTGGATGATTTCTTTGTTACTGTTTTATTCGATTCGGGTGCCGATACTAGTTATGTGTCCTTAAAAGTTAGTCAAATGCTTAAGCGCACTCCAACACTTCTGAACACCAAACACACGGTAGAACTAGCAAACGGTAAAAGTCTTGAAGCCTCACACGTAGTTAAAGGTTGTAACCTCGTCTTAGCTGGTCAGACTTTCTCTATCGACCTTATTCCTATCACACTGGGTAGTTTCGACGTCGTTATTGGGATGGATTGGCTATCTCATCATCAAGCGGAGATTGTTTGCAAGGAGAAAATCGTCCGCATTCCTCGTTCTGGTGAGGAACCCCTCGTGATTCATGGCGACAAGAGTGGTGCTGTCGTAGGCATTATCTCTTTCCTTAAGGCCCAGAAGTGTTTGCGAAAGGGCCACACTGCCATTCTGGCACTCGTTACTGACACAACAACGGAAGAGAAGAAAATAGAAGACATCCCTATTGTACGCGATTTTCCTGAGGTATTTCCTGAGGAATTACCTGGTCTTCCACCTCATCGCCGAGTTGAGTTTCAAATCGAGCTAGCTCCTGGAGCAGCACCAATAGCTCGAGCACCATATCGTCTAGCTCCATCAGAACTCGAAGAATTGTCTACGCAACTACAAGAACTCTTGGAAAAGGGTTTTATACGTCCTAGCTCTTCCCCCTGGGGAGCTCCAGTCTTGTTTGTGAAAAAGAAAGACGGTACTTTCAGAATGTGTATTGACTATCGCGAACTCAACAAGGTGACTGTGAAGAATCGTTATCCTCTTCCACGCATTGACGACTTGTTCGACCAGTTACAAGGGTCGAGCTATTACTCCAAGATTGATTTGAGATCGGGATACCATCAGCTGAGGGTCCAAGATGAGGACGTCTCCAAAACAGCATTCAGAACTCGTTACGGCCATTACGAGTTTCTGGTTATGCCTTTCGGATTGACGAATGCACCAGCGGTCTTCATGGATCTCATGAACCGAGTGTGCAAGCCTTACCTGGATAAGTTTGTCATTGTATTCATCGACGATATCCTGATCTATTCGAAGAGTCAGGAGGAACACGAGCAGCATCTACGACTTATGCTGGAACTTCTTCGAAAAGAGCAGTTGTATGCCAAGTTTTTGAAATGTGACTTCTGGCTTCGCGAAGTCCACTTTCTAGGCCATGTGGTAAACAAGGATGGAATCCATGTGGATCCATCTAAGGTTGACTCGATCAAGAACTGGCCTGCACCCCGCACACCAACAGAAATCTGCCAATTCTTGGGTTTGGCAGGATATTACAGAAGGTTTATCAAGGATTTCTCAAAGATTGCGCAACCTCTCACTTCACTGACTCAGAAAGGTGCCATCTATCGTTGGGGTGATGCACAGGAGTCCGCATTTCAACACTTAAAAGAAAGACTTTGTAGTGCGCCTATCCTTTCATTGCCTGAAGGCACAGAAGATTTTGTGGTTTATTGCGACGCTTCCATCCAAGGACTTGGTTGCGTGTTGATGCAACGTGACAAGGTCATTGCCTACGCATCGCGCCAACTTAAGGTTCACGAAAGGAACTACACTACGCACGACTTGGAGCTGGGAGCAGTTGTTTTCGCACTTAAGATATGGAGACATTACCTGTACGGTACCAAGTGCACCATTTACACCGATCACAGGAGTCTCGAGCATATCTTCAAGCAAAAGGAGTTAAACATGTGACAACGCCGATGGGTCGAGCTCTTGAATGATTATGAATGCGCTATCAAATACCATCCAGGCAAGGCCAATGTTGTGGCCGACGCCCTCAGTCGAAAGGATACTATACCTAAGCGTGTACGTGCGTTACAGCTTACCATTCACTCTAGCCTTCCCGCTCAGATTCGCGATGCTCAGGTTGAAGCGTTGAAATCAGAAAACATCAGGGCTGAGTCCCTACGAGGATCAAGGCAACGACTGGAACAAAAGGAAAACGGCGCCTACTATGTTAACGGACGCATCTGGATTCCACTTTATGGAAACTTACGCGAGCTTGTGATGGACGAAGCACATAAGTCTCGTTATTCGGTACATCCTGGTTCGGATAAAATGTACCACGACCTCAAGACTACGTATTGGTGGCCTGGCATGAAAGCCTACATAGCAACCTACGTCAGTAAGTGCTTGACTTGTGCGAGAGTCAAGACTGAATATCAGAAACCATCAGGCCTACTTCAACAACCGGAGATCCCGAAATGGAAATGGGAGCAAATTTCCATGGATTTCGTTACTGGTCTGCCTAGATCTCAACGCGGAAACGATACCATTTGGGTGATCGTAGATCGACTGACCAAGTCTGCACATTTTCTGGCTATCAAAGAAACAGATAAGTTTTCTACTCTTGCAGATATTTACCTAAAGGAAGTGGTATCAAGGCACGGAGTGCCAACCTCCATCATTTCTGATCATGACGCGCGTTTTACTTCTGAACTATGGCAAGCAATGCACAAGTCTTTTGGCTCACGTTTAGATATGAGCACCGCTTATCATCCACAGACGGATGGGCAATCTGAACGCACCATCCAAACCCTCGAAGACATGCTTAGGGCATGCGTAATCGACTTCAGCAATGGCTGGGAAAAACACCTCCCGTTAGTGGAGTTTTCATATAACAACAGCTACCACACCAGCATCCAAGCCGCTCCATTCGAGGCATTGTATGGACGCAAATACCGATCACCTCTTTGTTGGGCAGAAGTTGGTGACAGCCAAATCACTGGCGGCCTTGGAAAGGCGTAGTATGTTTTGGCACTCGAGTTCCAGGTTGGGGATCGAGTGCTACTCAAAGTCTCGCCTTGGAAAGGCGTAGTTTGTTTTGGCAAACGAGGCAAACTCAATCCGCGTTATGTCGGACCATTCGAAGTCACCAAGAAAATTGGCAAAGTCGCCTACTGGTTGAATCTACCTGAAGAACTCAGCGGAGTTCACAATGTTTTCCATGTGTCGAATCTGAAGAAGTGTCTGTCAGATGAGACCCTCATAGTTCCTCTCAAGGAACTCACAATCGACGACCAGCTGCGATTCATCGAGGAACCAGTAGAGATTACGGATCGAGATGTTAAGATCCTCAAGCGTACCAGGATACCTCTGGTCCGAGTTCGTTGGAATGCTCGTCGTGGCCCAGAGTATACCTGGGAACGAGAAGACCAAATGAAACTCAAGTATCCCCAACTGTTTAAGAAAAACGCAACCACTACTGAGGCTGAAGCTACTGCAGAATTTCGGGACGAAATTTCAAATCAACGGGGGGATGATGTGACACCCCAGGAAAATCAGGAAAACAACGCAACTTAACTAGCTTCCTCAGTAACCACGCGCTAAATTCCATGTATCCGTACAAATTATTAATGATAATTAAAGTGTTTGATGACTGTGCTGAATCATTTAACTGCTCTCTGATTACTGTGTTATGCTTACATGTATTTGTTAACATACTAGTAGTATACAGAAAAGTTACTAAAAAGTCCTGTGTGCTTTCCTGAGTATTGAAAAGTAAAAACGTTACAAAAATATATATGTAGGACACGTTACGAATTAATTAAGCACTTTAACGGAACAGTGTCAAACCGAACAACCGGACTTTACCCGGGACACAAAAATATTGTCAAACACATTATTTCTATCTTTCTAAACTAGTTAGGATCCCCGAACACCCTAACACACTATATATTACATAACCCACTTATAACACTAACTACATACTTAGAATCCAACCAAGCTCACAAACTACATAGTTGAAACCCAACCCTATACCCCCCCCCCCCATCCTACGGCTACAAGGTAGCCCACACACATGATTTTATTTACATATTATAATAGATCTTGTTCCACCATTTGAAACATATTATCCAAGAGTCCTTAATATGTTGGTGGATATTAGAACATGTAGCACAATGGTTAAAGGGTGAACTTGGTCTATAAAAAGGCACCAAGGGTTAACCACTCATTCTTATCATCACCATCACAACTCTCATCTCTCTCCCTCCTTTCCTTATTTCGGCTGAACCCAAACCCCATCACCATCATCATCATTCAACCAACTTCATCCAATCTCCATACATACAAAGGTGTAAAAGGTCACACACGGGAGCTAGGAGCTTTCGGAAGTTCAAAGACCTCCTTCATTCGCTATTAACCACCACTTTTCCACTCTCGAACTTCCCTAGTCTCGAACTAGTGGTAAGAACTTAGATCCGTTCATTTTGCATGTTATTTAAGTGGTTAATAGTTATTTGATGATGAGAATCCATGAAACCCTAAAGAACCTTAAACAAGTCTTGAACATAAACTAGTCTAGTGATGAAATGATGTTAGAATGATGTCGTTATGATTCCTGCTGATTTCTTGCTGAGTTACTTGTTAATATTGATGTTTGATGTTGTTGTAATCGCTAAACATGTTAACGGAATCAATCGAACATGCACTAGAAAGTTAAAAGCTGAAACAGAATGCTGGTTGGTTTTTACAGCCAACTTCAGTTGGCTGTAACCAGACTATAACTTAACGAAAAATGTATTTTCTGAAGTCTAGATTTATGTACTATGAAATACGGTTCTAATGGCACCGGAATCATAATTTTTGGACTTCGTTTACTATTTTTAAAGCGTCTTTTGTAACAGCAGCTAGAGCTGCATTTTTCTGCTGAAAATATGCGTTTTGTTTTCTGTCATAACTTGAGTTCTGTGTAGAGTTAGATCATGAAACTTGTACTGTAGATGACAACTGATGTATTTGTAATTACCCCACTAGAATTTTGTAAATTGGACTTACGATGAATTTTTAATAAATTGTTCCGTGGACTGTGGTCAGAAAAAGATAAATCTGAGTTCAGTCCAGAAAATGAATTTTTATAAAATATTGGTAAATAAATGGACCCCAATATTTTTACACAATAAAATTTGGAACGTTTAAGACATTCTATAAAAATTTGGGAATTTTTGGAATAAGTTAACTATTTTATTAAAATGTCCGAAAACAACCCGGTTTTGAATATTTATGCTGAAATGACATAAGCTGTAATTTGCGTGTCTAAATGTCGAATATGCTATCTGTGAATGATCTAACATGATTATGTGTCAATAAAAGGGTTAGGTGCATTATCGTATGTTCGTTTATGAGTGGGGATTGGATGGGAAGCTTATATGGGCATGAACCGTTAAAGTGATGCATGTTATGTGATAGATACGTGTAGGAACTTTGTGCTCTAATTGAAAATCACTAAATGACTAACTGGTAATCATATTAGGACGTGATTGACCGACCTTGACTATTAGCTATCTTTGCGAGTCTAACCGAGCAAACCGAGGTGAGTTCACACCCTTACTAAGGCATGGGATTCCCGGTGGTTGGGAATTGGATTGAATAACTATTTATATTATCAACACTACTAGACTACCTACTACTGTCCTCGGATTGAGAAGGGCACGTACGTAAAACCTACGTACATTCATACTTACTACTGTCCTCGGATTGAGAAGGGCACGTACGTAAAACCTACGTACACTCATACTTACTACTGTCCTCGGATTGAGAAGGGCACGTACGTAAAAGCTACGTACACTCATACTTAACACCGTCCTCGGATTGGGAAGGACACTTATGGATACACCTAGTCTAGTAACATACATAATGGGAAGCCCCCACTAAATATCGTAAAGGTTTGGGAATCAAGGATAATGGGTAATATATGGTTATGAAACGAACTTACGATTTCTGATACGAACTCATTAACTGAACAACCAACTGTGAACTCGCTCAACTTTGTTGTTGATTTGTTGTTACATGTCTTGCAGGTCGTTAGGTACTTATGGAGCTTGCGCGAGGAGGAGGTCGTTGTGGAATAGGGACTATTATGTCCCGTGCCTAATAAATAAACTTTATGAACTTATGAACTTATGATTTGGATTTATGTTTTATGCTTCCGCTGTTAACCTAAAGTCGGTTACTTATCTTTTGGTCACCAATTGTATTGCGATTGGCTTTATAAACTTAAATTACGTTGTTCAAAATGATTGGTGGCTCGATCCTGGTCACGTCACGCCTCCAAGCAGTGACGCTCCGCATGGTGGAATTTGGGGGTGTGACAATTAATACTAAAACGGAGGATTTCGTAGGTATTAGCCGAATAGAATAACTTGAATATAACGATAAGTAAAGACGTAGAAGTGGTGGATTCCACTATAATATTCAAACGGGTTAAAATGATCCGAAATATGTAATTGGTTGTGAGAAAGCGATGGATTTCGCTAACGAAACCAAATGGGTCAAAACAACTAAAGTTATAAACTTTGGTGAAATAAGGCGATGGATTTCGCTAAGAAAGCTAGACGGGTCAATCAGATGTCTTGATGCAAACCGGGAAGGTTGCACGAATTAAAGACGTCGATGTTTTAATGGATGCATTTTAAGGTTATACATATATTGTCAAAATTTTATAAAACAAATAATGGGTCTTACAAGCATACTCTTGTTACCATATGACACATGATAAAAACGCTTCTCTAGACAATCTGGGATTATGTTCCGGAAATTGGAAACCACATATTTGCTTCAAGATTTACGTCTGATGTTCATGTTTGATCACATTTGACTTCATCTGCAGCAGTCTAATGACTTTCTTCCAACGTGTTGCACCGTGATCTTCATATTCTTGGTTCAATACCAACTCATCTTTAGTAGTGTTTGTTTGAGAACCTGATTCAGATACACAACGGTTCTCCAATTCCAGATCAGCAAGCAAATACACAACGGTTCTCCAATTCCAGATCAGTAATGTAAGGAGAAGCGTTGAGATAACGGACATCCATCAAGCTCAAAAGGAGAACTTGTGTTTCCCATAGTCACAAACGATTGCGGTTTGTATTTCGCATAGCCACCATTTCCGTAGTAAAAAACGGTTGCGGTTTGCATATTCAATCTTCATTGCTTCACTAAAATTTATAAGGCGGTCTGTCTGCACCATGATCTTCATATTCTTGGTTCAATACCAACTCATCTTTAGTAGTGTTTGTTTGAGAACCTGTTTCAGATACATAAATCTTGAAGCAAATATGTGGTTCCCAGTTGGTTATAGAAACCACTAGCAGAAGAACCCGACACGTCTTCATGTTACGGAGAATGTTCTCAAAATTGAAGGAAAAGGAAAAGATTTGTTGAAATCGAAGAAAAGAGTAAAAAGGATGAATTGAAGCGTGCATTGTTTAAATCTGAATCAGTTGGTATGTGTTCATATCAGCGTTGTTTATCACCCTGTGTGAGCATTGGAAGCCCGACAAACAGTCTTGCAATTATATCGTGTCAAGATGTTTCAGTTTGCACACATTCTCACTCAACAAATGTAAGGGTTTCGTTTCTTCATGCTCCAACTCCGTAGTAAAAAACGGTTGCGGTTTGCACATTCAATCTTCATTGCTTCATTAAAATTAACGATGCATTCTCGATTGATAACTTTCGTTTAATTACATTCATACGACGCATGATAAAAGCGCTTCTTTAGACAATCTAGGATTATTTCTAACTAAACCCTTGAATCCCAATGCTTCTCTAAAAATATTTGTTTCTTTTTCTAGTGTTTCCCGTAGTCACAAACGATTGCGGTTTGTATTTCGCATAGCCACCGTTTCCTTAGTAAAAAATGGTTGCGGTTTGCAGATTCAATCTTCATTGCTTCATTAAAATTAACAAGGCGGTCTCTTTGTACCGTGAACTTCATTTTCTCGGTTCAATACAGAAACCACTAGCAGAAGAACCCGACACGTCTTCATGTTACGGAGAATGTTCTCGAAATTGAAGGAAAAGGAAAAATGGTTGCTGAAGTTTCGTCTTCTATGATGATCGGAAACATTCCGAATAACTACACAAAGATTTGTTGCGTACTGATTATTGAAAAGATTTGTTGAAATCAAAGAAAAGAGTAAAAAAGATGAATCGAGGCGTGCATTGTTTAAATCTGAATCAGTTGGTATGTTTTAGAGAGACCTTTTAGTACGGATCCTACAACTGCATTTGGAACAAGAAGTCCAACAATCCGTTCATTATCTGTTGTTGTCTAAACAATATGAATGCACGCAATGAATTTGAAAACTATGACAGCTTATTAAAAGTATAAATCACCTCCAATCATTTCCTGGTCAAATCACACACTATTAAAAGTATAAATCACCTCCAATCGTGTGTTGTAGGATGGAAAGATGACCGAATAGAGATCTGAATAACAAACTGTGGAGAACTTGTTTGCGTTATCCTTCAGCATAAGCTAAAATACTCTAAAAGACGCTAAAATACGCTAAATACGCTAAATTACGCTAAAATTAGCTAAAATACGCTGCAATATGTTAATATACGTCATATTACGAAAAAATACATGAAAATAAGTTAAAATACACCGAAATACGTAAAAAATGCCCTAAAATAGGTTAAAATAAGCTAAAATACGTTAGAATATGCTCAAATACGTCAAAAAAAAAAACTATTAAATACGCAACAATATGTTAGAATACGTCAAAATACACAAAAATACGTCAAAATACGCGACTAACGATATTCCCACACACATATACATATAACATGGCACTATGGAGTACAAGTGGATTTCAAACAAAACTGTACGTAATCATAGAATACGATATTCGCACGCAACCGAACGACACCGAAATGACTTATGTTGAAGGTATACGCCATAAAACGACAAAATACGCGAAAGTTCGGCAAAAACGATATGTATACGCGTCAAATCGAGGGAAACACGATAAAACTAAATTTGAAATAATGCCCTATACGATCGTATAGGCCTATGTCGTATCGTGTATCGGCTTAATACGCATCGTATAGGCCTATACGATGCGTATTAAACTTCAAATTTTCTCAAAAATACCCCTGAATTTATCAGAAAAATAGGGGTATTTCAGTAAATTCATCGATTAATACGCATCGTATAGGCCTATACGATGCGTGTTGAACTATAAATTTCTCAAAAATGTTTTACAAATCAAGGGTTCCGTCATTACAACCACTTGTTTTCAACGGGGATGTAATGCAATGATTCCTCCCAATTGAATAGTGATGTGTGCAAAATGCAACATATAAATTACATCAATTGTGGCATAAAACTAACCCTTTTTTAATACTAATGTTGGAAAAAGTGTGCTTTTGTCTTCCTTTTATATTTTCAGGATTAAATGAGCTCAAATTAACAAAAGAAGCAAAAAGGCAGCTAAATCTAACATAAATACAAGAAAAGGAACAAACGTGACATGCCCGACCCCACGACAGCATCTTCCCAAGCGAAACAAGAGAACAGAAGGCTGAACACGCCCCGTGCTCAATGAGCACGGGGGCGTGCCCAAGTGTCAGCATAAAAGACAAAGTTGTAGAAGCTTCCATCGCCCACCACGGGGCCGTGCTCAGCGGACACGGGGCCGTGGTCAACTATAAGATTCGCAGAATCCAGGCAAATCTTGATAGTACAGATATGCTTCTGCACACGGGGTCGTGCCCAGCAGACACGGGGCCGTGGTCAACTAATACAGACAAGAGCAATTAATGAAGACAGAGAAGGATGTGGATACGAGTCCGTGCCCACTGGACACGGGGCTGTGTCCGAGCTTCTGTTCAGCCTATAAATAGGAGTGCTTGGCTCAAGCTCAAACCATCCCTTGGCACACCACCTCTCTCACACTTCACCCACCACCCACCACCACCACCACCATAACACCATCATCCATTGTCCATCATAGAGTGTGTGAGTCGTCTCGGGATCCAAGATTGATCGTAATAGTTCTTGACAATCAAGGCCATGTTTGCCTAAGTCTCTTACATCACTTGGTGAAGACAAAGTGTCTAGTGTAATACTTTTTATTTTTAATCTTTTCACACTTTTTACTTGGTTATGTATTAATGACTTTAATAACTAGTTTCTTATGTTGAAGGTGATTTTTCCTTATCGTTTGTCCGTGGTGTCTTGGCATTATTTTACTGTCTATATAAAATAAAATATTTTCACCATTCATATCTCCACGGTCTATATAGAGGTATGTTGGCTACCTGGTCGGGGGTTAAGGGAACGGTTTGATAAAAGTCTTGCCTTGTTCAGTGTATAGATCCTGCAAGGACCTGGGTCAAATTTAGTAGGACCTCCTTCAATACTTAACGGTGTTGGATGGCGGGGGTCCAAACTCTTTGATCCCCTCATATGTAAGCTACTATTAATACTTTAACCCGGCTACTTAGGACTGTATCCCTGCTGACTCAGACTACTTAGCCGAGGGTAACGTCACCTTCAAAAGAGGGGCCTACCATAATATGCAATAATAACTTAATTAATTATCTTTCAATAATCCGACCCTTTAGATTGTATCCTTGCTGACTCAAACTACTGGGTTGAGGGTAACGTCACCTTCAAAAGAGGGGCCTACTACAATAACTAAGATAATCTCTTAAAAAGTGCAAAAGTGCGGAAATAATCAAAGGTTACACTAAACACGAGTCGGAGCCAAGTGATTCATCTTGTCTATCTGTTTTTTTTCTTTTATTTTTATTTTTCAGCATTTTAGTTAGTTTTTATTTTTCTAGTTTAAAACCTTTTTCTAAACTTTTGATTTGATTAGACGTTGAGGATAAACCGGTACTAAAATCTCTTGTGTCCTTGGACGACCTCGGTATCTTACCAACACTATACTACGGTCACGATGGGTGCACTTGCCCATATGTGTGTTTGGTGTTAGTAAATATCGTGTTTTGTAAATTTAAAACTTGACTAACGTGTAAAAAGGGCTTAAAATATACTTAAATCTATATACCACCACACACGCATCAAGTTTTTGGCGCCGCTGCCGGGGATACAAGGATTTTAAGAAAGTTAGGAATCAGCGGCCTAATCATTTTTTCTTATTTTTCTATTTTTTTAGGATTTTTCTTAGTTTTTCAGCTTCTGCAGAGCTCAACACGGGCCGTGCCTGGTCGGACACGGGCCGTGCCCAGCATTGTTACAGGCAGTTTTTATTTTCCGAGTTACAGAGAGCTGAGCACGGGGCCGTGTCGGTGCAACACGGGGCCGTGTCCAACTCCCCAGTAACAGGGATCCGGAAAACAATCACTGTATCTCCGACCACGGGCCGTGTTCACTGAACACGGGGCCGTGGTGAACCTTCTGACCAACGTTCTTTTTTGTTTTTATTGCAGGAATTGGAACCCAGACGCCACACTTGAACTTCCTACATAGTGCATGAGCTCCAGTTCTAGTAGAGACATAAAAGAACCCCTAGAAGAGCCCGAACGCTTTCTCAGAAAAAGACTTAAAGCTTAAAACCAAGAGAAAGTTTCGGGGGACCCACCTCTAATGGCGGACCAACGTACCCTCATGGATTACCTACGGCCCACTGTAGGTAATCTCGGCGCCGCTATCAATGCACCGAATGTCGAAGCCAATAACTTCGAACTTCGACCGCATTTGATACAAATGCTTCAAAACTCCGCAACCTTTCATGGGCTTGCGGACGAGGATCCCCATCTACATATTACTAATTTCTTAGAAATATGTGATACCTTTCGGATCAATGGAGCATCAAACGATGCCATCCGCCTTCGAATATTTCCATTTTCACTAAAAGACCTTTCTAAGGCTTGGCTTAACACCCTCCCAGTTGGCTCGGTAAACACCTGGGATGAACTAGCCCAAAAGTTTCTATATAAGTATTTCCCTCCTGCTAAAATGGCTAAATTAATGACTGAAATTAATACATATTCTCAAGAGGATGGGGAATCCTTATATGAAACTTGGGAAAGGTTCAAGGAGCTACTAAGAAAGTGTCCTTATCACGGTCTTGTGGTATGGCAACAAGTATCCACTTTCTACAATGGGTTGTTGCCATACACAAGACAAACACTTGATTCTAGCTCCGAGGGACTTCTAGGTAATCGTCGCCCAAATGAAATATATAATCAAATTGAGGAAATTGCTCAAACCAATTTTCAGTGGCACACTCCCCGAGGTAATAAATCTATTGCCCCGGGCGCCCATAAGGTTGATGAAAGCACTTCTTTACAAGCCCAAATCGAGGCCCTTTCTTCAAAAATCAAAAAGTTAGAAATGGCAAAAACGGCCTCGGTTATGGCTTGTGAGGGGTGCGGTGGACCACATGAAAATTGGAGTTGTATGAAAGAAGTAGATGATCAAACAGAAACGGTAAACTACATTGATAATAGACCTAGGCCGTCGGGTCCACCAACGGGTACCTACAACCAAGGATGGCGTAACCACCCTAACCTTGGTTGGAGAGATCCCGGCAATAGTAGTAACCAACAAAACCAACGAACTAACTTTCAACAACCACAAAACTTTTCTCAACAACAAGGTGGACGAGAAAGGCTTGAAGATACTGTATCTCGCCTCATGTCCGACACCGAAAAGAAAAACTCGGATCGATTTCAGCAATTGGAATCGAATTTTAGAAATCAACAAGCTAGCATTCAAAACATTGAAAAACAATTAAATCAAGTAGCTCAAAATTTCTCCGAGAGACCACAAGGCGCGTTACCAAGCAATACCGAAACCAACCCAAAAGCGCAAGCACATCTCATCACATTGAGAAACCGAACCGTAGGTCCCGAGGAGGCTCCATTACCACCGGCTGAAAGAAGCCAATCCAGCCAAACCACGACTCCACCCACACCTCAACCAGAAAAGGCTTCTCCGCAAAATCAAGAGCCCACCAAGACTCCTCCGGTTCCATACCCCGGTCGGTTAAATCGTCAAAAGACCGATGAGCAATTCGCAAAGTTCAAAAATTTACTAAAACAATTGCATGTTAATATTCCTTTTATCGAGGTCCTAACCCAAATGCCTAAATATGCAAAATTTATGAGGGACTTCCTCACTCACAAAAGGAAAATTGAATCATTGCAATTAGTTAACTTAGGCGAAGAATGCTCCGCCTTAGTACTCAACAAACTCCCACAAAAGAAAATTGATCCCGGAAGCTTAACGATTCCTTGCTAGATTGGGGAATCCCCCATTTGTAATGTACTAGCCGATCTTGGGGCTAGCATTAACCTCATGCCCGCATCAATGTTCAAACGACTCGGCCTAGGAACAACGAGCCCTACAAAGATGAGCATACAACTCGCCGACAGATCCGTCAAATTTCCACAAGGTGTCGCTGAAAGTCTATTGGTCAAAGTTGACAATTTCGTTTTCCCGGCCGACTTTGTCATCCTAGACATGGAGGAAGACGCCGATGTCCCTCTCATCCTCATGAGGCCATTTTTAGCCACCGCCCAAGCAGTGGTGGATATGAATGACGGAACACTAACATTGAAGTTTGGAGACGAGGAAGTGAAGTTTGGAGTTGGAAAGAGAGTAGAAGATGAAGACCCGGTCAACTACATGAAGGTCATAGACTCACGCTTGGATGACGCTCTCCGACGGTGTAGCATGGGATGCAAAAACATCCCACTTGAGTAACATATGACCAGGCTTTGGGTCTAGCCAAGGACCCTTATAAACGTGGCGCACCACGGAGGCATTCCGCGGAACTATCCTTAGCTTAGTTTAGATTAATCTTTATGTTTTCTAGTTAGTTTTAATTTTCAGGAATAAAACACACTCGGGATGGCAAAGGAAACAAGGGAAACTTGAACCAGCACCCCATGCAGGAAAACAGGGCCATCCGACAAATTTCTTCGTTAACAGTAAGTTCAGCACGGGCCGTGTCCGCCCAACACGGCCCCGTGCTGCACAGTCTGCAGAAAATGCCCAGTTCAGGTAAACTGGACACGGGCCGTGTTCACCCAACATACCCCCGTGTCCAGGCTTCTGTTTCTCTTTTTCAATTTTGTTACTGGCACCTGAACACAGGGCCGTGCCCGGACACCACGGGGCCGTGTCCAGCGCCCAGTAACACAAATTTTTGCTTTTTTTTTCACACCTTTTTACACATTCAATCAACCTAAAAACTTATTTTTGGGACACATTGAGGACAATGTGTAATTTAAGTGGGGGGGGGGGGGGATGCTAAAACCTTGAATCTTGCAAGTCCTAACTACAAGCCTTACACAAAACTCTATTGGAACCGCTAATCACCCCAAATTTTTTCAAAAATTTTCATTTTTTTACTTGTCTAGGTTTAACTCGGGAAATTCAAGTTCTAAAAAGGTTATATTTTTACAAATTTACAACCGATAGCGTCGTGATAAAAAGAACCAACATAAGAAAATTATGAAACGGCATGACAAGCTTAGTTAAAATTTATTATATATACTTGATCACATAAAAACCCATTCCCACAAAAGTGAGTTTTGAGCCTTTACTGAGCATACAAATACATATCTTTAAACTAAATACTCATTTTTCGTTTCTTGTGTGAATAGCCGCTTGGTTCTTACGACTCTAGAACTTGCCACGACGATACATTCCCGGTCCTTACCAACTTAAACCCAAGTAAGTAAATGATGGAGGCATTAGGACTAACCCTTTTTATTTCTACACCATTATTTTCTTTTTTTTACCACCTACCCAAAATCCTCCTAGTTAGCCCCTTTGAGCCTAAACCTTTTCATTTCATAACCCAAACCAAACACCCTTTCACCCACCAAAACCCTTTTTATTTTTAACCTTTTATTTTAGTAACAAGCCCGGTTTTTCGTATGACTTAAAAAAAAATGTTGATGATGAAGCAAAAGAGAAATAAACAAACAAGTTTATCAAAAATAACTTTGTTTGAAGAAAAGCTTCATCAAAATAAAAAGTTGCAAAAATAGAAAGTCTTACAAAAACCGACGCTTGTTACACTTTTCGCCCTTTCACTAACCACTAACCCAACCACCTACCTTTAACCCAAGCCTAACCCTTCACCCAAAAGTCCTCTTGATATTTACAAAGGTGTATAGTTAAAAAGGAGGAGGATTGATTGCTTGGCAAGCCTATGGTAGGAGTAAGTTCCATGCCGCTCTCGAGTGATTCACTAAAATACATCTTCGGCCGAGTGTTGAGTGATCCCCCGTGAGGTATGTGAACTTGTATATAAATGGAATTTTAAAAAAGCATGTTATGCCCTAATAAGTAATTTATCTTATGAAAAGTTTTAAATAAATCATGACGAATAGAATTGTAAATAAATAAAAATAAAACTTAATAAAGAATCTTGGAAATCCCGACACTCTATTACAAGCCCAAAAACCTTCTCTTCTACCCATTCCATTTGGGAGTGTAAAGCCACATTATAAAGAGTTTTGCTTGAGGACAAGCAAAGATTCAAGTGTGGGGGTATTTGATGTGTGCAAAATGCAACATATAAATTACATCAATTGTGGCATAAAACTAACCCCTTTTTAATACTAATGTTGGAAAAAGTGTGCTTTTGTCTTCCTTTTGTATTTTCAGGATTAAATGAGCTCAAATTAACAAAAGAAGCAAAAAGACAGCTAAATCTAACATAAATACAAGAAAAGGAACAAACGTGACATGCCCGACCCCATGACAGCATCTTCCCAAGCAAAACAAGAGAACAGAAGGCTGAACACGCCCCGTGCTCAATGAGCACGGGGGCGTGCCCAAGTGTCAGCATAAAAGACAAAGTTGTAGAAGCTTCCATCGCCCACCACGGGGCCGTGCTCAGCGGACACGGGGCCGTGGTCAACTATAAGATTCGCAGAATCCAGGCAAATCTTGATAGTACAGATATGCTTCTGCACACGGGGTCGTGCCCAGCGGACACGGGGCCGTGGTCAACAAATACAGACAAGAGCAATTAATGAAGACAGAGAAGGATGTGGACACGGGGCCGTGCCCACTGGACACGGGGCCGTGCCCGAGCTTCTGTTCAGCCTATAAATAGGAGTGCTTGGCTCAAGCTCAAACCATCCCTTGGCACACCACCTCTCTCACACTTCACCCACCACCCACCACCACCATAACACCATCATCCACCACCATCATCCATTGTCCGTCATAGAGTGTGTGAGTCGTCTCGGGATCCAAGATTGATCGTAAGAGTTCTTGACAATCAAGGCCATGTTTGCCTAAGTCTCTTACATCACTTGGTGAAGACAAAGTGTCTAGTGTAATACTTTTTATTTTTAATCTTTTCACACTTTTTACTTGGTTATGTATTAATGACTTTAATAACTAGTTTCTTTTGTTGAAGGTGATTTTTCCTTATCGTTTGTCCGTGGTGTCTTGGCATTATTTTACTGTCTATATAAAATAAAATATTTTCACCATTCATAACTCCACGGTCTATATGGAGGTATGTTGGCTACCTGGTCGGGGGTTAAGGGAACGGTTTGGTAAAAGTCTTGCCTTGTTCAGTGTATAGATCCTGCAAGGACCTTGGTCAAATTTAGTAGGACCTCCTTCAATACTTAACGGTGTTGGATGGCGGGGGTCCAAACTCTTTGATCCCCTCATATGTAAGCTACTATTAATACTTTAACCCGGCTACTTAGGACTGTATCCCTGCTGACTCAGACTACTTAGCCGAGGGTAACGTCACCTTCAAAAGAGGGGCCTACCATAATATGCATTAATAACTTAATTAATTATCTTTCAATAATCCGACCCTTTAGGATTGTATCCTTGCTGACTCAAACTACTGGGTTGAGGGTAACGTCACCTTCAAAAGAGGGGTCTACTACAATAACTAAGATAATCTCTTAAAAAGTGCAAAAGTGCGAAAATAATCAAAGGTTACACTAAACACGAGTCAGAGCCAAGTGATTCATCTTGTCTATCTGTTTTTTTTCTTTTATTTTTATTTTCAGCATTTTAGTTAGTTTTTATTTTTCTAGTTTAAAACCTTTTTCTAAACTTTTGATTTGATTAGACGTTGAGGATAAACCGGTACTAAAAGCTCTTGTGTCCTTGGATGACCTCGGTATCTTACCAACACTATACTACGCTCACGATGGGTGTACTTGCCCATATGTGTGTTTGGTGTTAGTAAATATCGTGTTTTATAAATTTAAAACTTGACTAACGTGTAAAAAGGGCTTAAAATATACTTAAATCTATATACCACCACACACGCTTCAATAGACAGACATTTGCTTCATAGGACTCACTTGAATCGTCTCGGAAGTACTGAACAACATAAATAACAGCTTCGGTCTCATCAGCTGCATCGTTTACCGTGGAATGCATCCTTATTTTTGAATATCGCACAAACAAGCATGCCTTGAACGAGTCTAGAACACTCGTAATCCTCGACCGGCTTTGAAACCAGACGGAATCTATTAAGAAACTGTTCGATACAAACATGCATCAGGAAAGAAGCATATAATGATTCCTCTCAATTGAATAGACAGACACTTGCTTCATAGGACTCACTTGAATCGTCTCGGAAGTACTGAACAACAGAAATAACATCTTCGGTTTCATCAGCTGCATCGTTTACCGTGGAATGCATCCTTATTTTTGTAAATCGTACAAACAAGCATGCCTTGAACGAGTCTAGGACACTCGTAATCCTCAACCGGCTTTGAAACCGGACGTAATCTATTAAGAAACTGTTCGACACAGACATGCATCGGGAAAGAAGCATATAAAGAACCTTCAAAAGTTAGACATATTTTATTAGCTATATACCTCGTTTAATAGCAAGATAAGAAGGATGAGTTATCGGCAGTTAGCTCGAAGAAGTTTCTCTTGATCAGGTGTTCCAATAGATTCCCCCTTTAACAATGTCCTGTTAATTGTTTCAGATGACATGCTTGGTAACAAAGACAAACTGTTAATGTTAGGTGTTCGAATAGATTCTCCCTTTTAACAATATCCTGTTAGTTGTTTCAGATGACATGCTTGGTAACAAAGAAGAACACTTTCTTCTGTTTTATGTTTTCTATTTTTAGAAAAGTTTGACCACCTCGAATAGATTCTCCCTTTTAACAATGTCTTGTTTGTTTTTTTTTTTATAATTTTACAAACGATTTAGAGAAACAGAGAATACATTACAAGATTCTTCGAGAATTAGAAAAGGAGAAAATACGGAACGTCAAGGGTGCTGGTCTTTTCTCCCACGTGTGATCCAGAGGTCGGTCTCGGGTGGGCATAAGATCCGTGGGCCCTATTGTCGGATCTGTGACTCCATGGAAGATGTGATTAAGGTAAGCGTGCCGTATCATGTGTCATAAAACGGAACATAATCCCAGATTGTCTAAAGAAGCGCTTTTATCATGTGTCATATTAGAGTAGTATGAGTCTGAGTCCATTGTGGTTCGTGAATCTTTCGAATCATCATAGAAGACGTGTCGGGTTTGTATTTCGCATAGCCACCATTTTCGTAGTAAAAAACGGTTGCGGTTTGCACATTCAATCTTCATTGCTTTATTATAATTAATAATGTGGTCTCGATTGAAGATGTAATTGCAAGACTGTTTGTCGGGCTTCCAATGTTCACACAGGGTGATAAACCACTAGTTTGTTTTTTTTTTTTTTTTTTTTATAATTTTACAGACGATTTAGAGAAACAAAGAATACGTTATGAGGTTCTTCGAGAATTAGAAAAAGGAGAAGATCCGTGGGCCCTATTGTCGGATCTGTGACTCCATAGAAGATGTGATTAAGGTAAGCGTGCCGTATCATGTGTCATGTGTCATAAAACGAAACATAATCCCAGATTGTCTAGAGAAGCGCTTTTATCATGTGTGATCCAGAGGTCGGTCTCGGGTGAGTTGTGGTTGATTTATAGGAGGAGGTTATGAAACGAATATATGTTTATGCGAATTTAAAGGACAATACTGACAGGGGTGCTGGTCTTTTCTCCCACTGTGCAAACTTGAAAAATCTCACCATAACACATTGTAGACTGGTGGGCTTGAATGGTTTTAATATATTTCATCCTGGACTATCTAGTCTAATACTTGAAAATGTATATGATCGTGTCAAGATCTTTATCTATCATGATATCGACCAACTGCTCGAAATCCCTTTCGTTTCTCGGGTTCGCATTCGACACAACACAACAAAAAATAAACTTCAAAAAATCAGTGCCCAGATTGTCTAAAGAAGCGCTTTTATCATGTGTCATATTAGAGAAACATAATTTTACACACGATTTAGAGAAACAGAGAATACGTTACGAGATTCTTCGAGAACTAGAAAAGGAGAAAATACGGAACGACAAGGGTGCTGGTTTTTCTCCCACGTATTTTATCAAATGAACTGTCACGTGTGATTGGCACGTGTTATTATCAAATGACAACTTCAGGGGTCTAGTCCTAGCTAGTTTCTCCCACGTAATATGCATCTAATATGACACATGATAAAAGCGTTTCTTTAGACAATCTGGGATTATGTTACGCAAATTGGGAACCACATATTCGTGTGTAAAAGCTTGGAAAGATGACCGAATAGAGATCTGTATACACCCTTGGTGTTTGTTTACCACATGACACATGATAAAAGCGCTTCTTTAGACAATCTGTGATTATGTTCCGTTTTAACACGCCGCTTAAATCTCAGTTATGTCTCATTGCATTATGACAATACTGACATGGGTGCTGGTCTTTTCTCCCACTGTGCAAACTTGAAAAATCTTACCATAACACATTGTAGACTGGTGGGCTTGAATGGTTTTAATATATTTCATCTTGGACTATCTAGTCTAATACTTGAAAATGGATATGATCGTGTCAAGATCTATATCTATCATGTCATGACCAACTGCTCGAAATCCCTTTCATTTCTCAGGTTCGCATTCGACACAACACAACAAAAAATAAACTTCAAAAAATCAGTGCCTTGATATGCATCGTATAGGCCTATACGATGCGTATCAAGCCCGCCGCCAAACATAACCTGCACCTGTCAGCTTGCCATGTCTTTACTACATTTCAATGCGCATCGTATAGGCCTATACGATGTGTATTGAATTGAAAAAGTGTGCGAATAGACAGGGGAGTGTGCCATTAGAAAATCCTATGCACAAAACCATAGTAGTGTTAATAACAATAATATTTTTAAGATATACACCAAATGTATGCAAATCTATGTGACAAGTTGGACATTCAATATTTCTTCTGTGTATGCATACACATATATGCTTCTTAGCCTACATGTAATTGTGTATGCATACACATATATGTGTCAAGAGGACATAAATTATTTGTTAACGAGCATCACTGAACATCGTACAAATAAAATAATAGTGGATACGACTTTTAACTAAAGATTATTTAATGTTCTAAAATAGTATTTTACAACAAACAACAAAATCACAAAGATTTCAATACGTGATTGATTGAGTTGTTTTACTTTTAAAATATATTTTTTTTAAACAATCAAGATTAGTTGGGCTATCGCATTTATTTCTTTTAAACGTACTGGGTTGGTTTACTGAATTGGCTCAAGAATGAGGTTATCATTGTCTATTTGTATATAGAATAACATTTAAGTTGTAATTCATTTAATCATTTGTGTATGTTATAATGTATTGGTTGCGATCTACGCATATAATGTATATATGTGTAGGTGCTTGAGGGGGCAAAAGTGAAATTGCACTAGTTTTAATGTTATTTTACTAATAACGTTAAAAGCAACGAACGGTTAATCATGCATCATGTGGTGGCGTTGATAGCCGAAAGACAAGATGATACATGCACTAATCGGTCTTTGTCCTGATTGCTAAGTGTTATGTGTCTTAGGTCCAACGCTTGATGCGAAACTACCATCAAGTCGAGGGTCTCACTGAAAGTAGTCTTTCTATTCATTTGAGGTAGAGGTAAGGTCGTCTACATCTTACATTCCTCAGACCCTACCTTAGCTTTGCTATTGATGGGATCTACTGAGTATGATGTGATGATTTGCGTATGTAATAATTGTATTTGTGATTGGAGCATAAGAATGCAAACAAGTCTGAGAGTACCAATCGTGACCTGCTTAATATCGACTCAATAAAAACTCAAAATAAGCTAACTTTAAACGCACCGAGTCTGAGAGCTTCATATACCAAGCTTTACTAGAATCACAAGCCTACGTGAACCTATTAATTATATAAATATAATATTTTTATTTCAAAATGAAATAATGAATAGTTTCCTATATATATATAGGGTTAGGATCGTGTGAGAAGCACTAAGCTAATTGAGAAACTTGAGAAACATTCTTCAACACACATTTTCTTTAAGCTTTTCATAATATACACATATGTATAATTTAAAATTGACTATATACACATGTGTATAATTCAAGATTTGACAATATACATATATGTATATAGTTGATTTTAAACTATACATATATGTATATTACGAAAAATTTAGGAAAATGTGTGGTTCAGAATGCTTTTCAAGTTTCTCAAATAGGGTGGACTTCTCTTAGGATCCCTATCCTATATATATATATATATGCGTGTGTACATCAATAAAACTTTAAAAAATAATAAATAAGTTAAGCCAGGGTCAAATCGTGCATGGACTCTATTATTGTATTTCGAGTCCTTTGGAACTTTATGTTAAACTTTCTTGTTTGATCAATTGTTTTTACTTATTTTTTTTTATGCCAAATGATACTTTATTTTACTTTACACTAATCTATACTTTATATAAAAGAAGAAATCCCAGTGACATAAGAAAAGCTGATGTGTCAGCGGGAAAGGCTGTTCAACAATGTTTTTCTGATGTCATTCCCAATGAGGTGGCATCCATAGAGGGAGCATAGTGATATCATAATTCAAAGATCTGCCATCCAAACCACTGCCCCACTTTCCAATTTCAAAGGTCTGGCCCACATTCAATTATGAAACCACTGATGTTCATTCAAAATTCAAACCACTGATGTTTCATTAAAATGGGAGGGTAATTTAAAATTTAAAACTTTATAGGGATTTGTAATTTGCATTTAATGTCATCAGAGCTTCAATTCTTCTCTCTCTCAAATATAAACTCAAACCCAAATCCAATCTCGATCATAATTTCAAAAACCCATTTCAATCTCTCTGTCTACTCTCTCTCAACTCTCTATTTCTAAAACTGTAGATGTAGAGAAGAGGATGAAGACGACAGAGGCGTTGCATTTAACATCGATTTGAATATTATGCAGACCAACGGTAGTTTAAAAATAGATATTTTTTGATTTTTTCTTTTTATCACAAACTGAAGGTTTGTATGCTAAATGTTCTTCAGGTAGATCTTGCTGGATTTGTTATTTGGTGTTGAAGTCTTGAGTTCGTTGGCCGAGCTTCCGAATGTGATCAAGGTTATAAAATGGATCTCAACTTTATTGATGAAGAGGTAATGACTGTTTGTGTTTAAAAATAGATGTATATGTGTTTAAAATCAATTAGGTAATTGTTATTTTTTTTTGGTAATTGTTAATACACTTTGTAATCAGTTCTTCTTCTTCTTCTTCGTGGTTTCTTGAGCTTTGTTACATGTTTTCCAGATTGAAGTTTCTTCAAATCGTCATCTTCTCCAATGCTTCCATCGATTCTTCTCTCGCTAAATCTGGTAACAATCCGTTACCTAATTTCTTTCATGATTCTATGAAATTTGATTGATATGTTTGCAGCTTTTGATTTTGTCTTTGATTTGTTATTGTTTATTCAGATGCTTGCATTGGTGTACCATGTGATATGTTTTCCAGATTGAAGTTTCTTCAAATCGTCATCTTCTCCAATGCTTCCATCGATTCTAATCTCGCTAAATCTGGTAACAATCTGTGACCTAATTTCTTTCATGATTCTATGAAATTTGATTGATATGTTTGTAGCTTTTGATTTTGTCTTTGATTTGTTATTGTTTATTCAGATGCTTGCATTGGTGTACCATGTGATTACTAGTAGATTGATTTTGATATGTTTGTAAAAGGAGAAATCCCAATGACATAAGAAAAGCTGGTGATGTCTGTTTATTGCTTGATTTTTTCTTTTTATCACAAACTGAAGGTTTGTATGCTAAATGTTCTTCAGGTAGATCTTGCTGGATTTGTTATTTGGTGTGGAAGTCTTGAGTTCATTGGCCGAACTTCCGAATGTAATCAAGGTTTTAAAATGGATCTCAAATTTATGGATGAAGAGGTAATGTCTGTTTGTGTTTAAAAATAGATGTATATGTGTTTAAAATAAATCATGATTCTATGAAATTTGTTTGATATGGTGTAGCTTTTGATTTTGTCTTTGATTTGTTATTGTATATTCAGATGCTTGCATTGGTGTACCATGTGATTACGAGTAGATTGATTTTCAGTTGGTAAATTGGGATTAAATACTCAACTGGTGGAATGACAGCAAGTCCAGGTTATGCTTCAAGCTGTCTCGATCTCTTTGGAGGCGGATAGCTGGCTTTGGGAGGTCTGAAAAACAGAATTGATAAATTTAGGGAAAATGGGGTTGAAAGATGATAACCCAACAGTTGAGGATCTCATTCTACATCTTCGATAAATTCAATGGGATTCTCAAATAATGCTTCTTAGATTTTTGAAGACCGAAAAATGTCTAAAGAAGCATCACTGTGGACATTTGTCGGTCTTCAAAAATCTAGGAAGCATTATTTGAGAATATCATTGAATTTATCGGAGCTGTCGAATGAGATCCTCCACTGTTGGGTTATCATTTTTCAAACCCATTTTCCCTAAATTTATTGATTCTGTTTTTCAACAGGGATGTAATGTAATGATTCCTCTCAATTGAATAGACGGACACTTGCTTCCTCTCAAAGGGTTATCGAGTGGTTATAACAGCTGATCATGCTAAGGACTGTTATAACTAACCACTGCTCCTTATAAAGACTGATGGACTTAAAGACTGATTAGACCTATCCACTGTTGAAGACAAAGCTGTTAAAGACAGGCACTTATGTACCTAAGGCCTGATCAACCAAAGGAAAACCACTGCTCAGTAACAACAGTGGTTCAGTATCTACAGCGGAGTCAACATAAGTATTTATGTATCAATTTTTCTTATGTAACAGTGTTTAGTGTATCGGTGTTTAGATTTTGTTACAACTTCGATGATGGTTGTTAGATTTATGAAAATGTCTAACAACCAGTAATGGTATGTTGATTCGATTAATGGTATGTTATGTAATTGCTACAGTTTGAATATTATTGTTATTATATTATCATCTGTTGATCATGGTATGTTAAAGCACTGTTGTTAAACATTCTCTGTTGAACTGCATCATCTATTAGTCCATAGCAGAGGTTCTCTTTGGCAGACCTTTGCTTGAACCATCTCGGTGTTTATCAGCAGATGTTCATCATGAGGCGTGTGTAAACAGATGTTTGAAATCCTCTGTTGAACTGCATCATCTGTTAAGTCACAGCAGATGTTAGCAATCTATACTGTGGAATGATCAGCAGATGTTATGTTTGGCAGACCTTTGTTTCAACAACAGATGTTAGCTTTATGATGCTTTTGTAATCATATTCAGCAGCAGAGGTTGTTTTATCAGCAGAGGTTATTTGCTATAACAGTCTTTGTGTTTATCAGCAGAGGTTATTTGCTATAACAGTCTTTGTGTTTATCAGCAGAGTTTAGCTAAATAGAGGTTGAGTGCATAAATTTGTTTGTAGTCAGAAGTTTGTATCAGAGAGGTTATGACAATGATCACCCATAAATTTGTTGAAGCCTTTTAAGTGTCGATGACCGCCCATAAATTTGTTGAAGCCTTTTAAGTAAAAGCAGATGTTAGCTTTATGATGCTTTTGTATTCATATTCAGCAGTAGAGGTTGTGTTTATCAGCAGAGGTTATTTGCTATAACAGTCCTTGTGTTTATCAGCAGAGCTTTATGATGCTTTTGTATTCATATTCAAGTTGTAATGTATCATGAAGAGCCAATTAAAATATATGGAGAATGTACAACAAAGGTTTAAGTTAATATAAATAACAAGATAAGCATACATGATTATAATTTAAATATTCGTAAGTCGTAAGTTTTCAAAATATAGAAGTTTGATACATCACCATCCCATAATTTATCTCAAATGAGATAATACCAACAACCACAACTATCTGTAGACTTTTTTTAAGATCAGCTTGGCTTTTTCTTCAGAGTAGACAAATTTGCATCTCATATTTCTGTAGATACCATTGGGCTTCGTGAACTTCTTGGTGACTTGACAAGCCGCGTATCTAAATCCCTTGCCATGCTTCTCCCGTCGAAAGTCAATTACAGTGTCAACTCCATTCAGATTTTCAATTGTCATCTTCAATGTTCTATGAATCCTTGACAAAGACGCTACTTTCACATTCAGACGCTTAAAAATAAATATAAAATACCAATAATTAATAAGAAATACATAATGTATTTAAGTAAAGTAACAAAAAAAAAAAAAAAACAGCTTAATTGTAACAAACATTTAACATCCAAAGAATGAGGAATAATATTTTAACAGAATAAACTAACAAAATGTTTGCTGCAGTACCATACGAATTGTAAGGGGTATACATCATTGGAGCATGTTGGTTTATATCTTCCACGTCCAGTGTTTAGTCATGGCCAGCTCTATGTTGCTGTATCTAGAGTAAAAAGTAGGAAGGGGTTGAAAATTTTGATTTGTGATAAAGAGAAACGAGTCTGTACAACCACTACTAATGTGGTTTACAAAGAAGTTTTACAAAATCTATTATGATTCTAAACATCTGCCAACCTGGTAACGTCTGTTGGGTATAATGGAGGAATTGTTGTTAGGAAAAGTTTGTTGTAAAGCAATACAACTTTTTGAAAGCATCTGATACTTGCTCTGCATTAAACCTATCCTGAGAACACATGTTGTTAATAACATTATTCTCTTAACATCTGTTTACTAACCTTTGTAATTTCTGTTGACTGACCTTTTTAACATGGGTTGACTAACATCTGATAGTTACTATCTATCCATCTGGCAAGATCTGTTGGAGATAACGGATGACAGTTCTTAGTAAAGTCTGTTGGAAAGCAACAAAAGTTTTTAACAGTTAATAGACAACAGTGGTTTCCTATCAACATAATGGAATTGCTGTTGAATAAACCTATTGATCATTAATTTATATCAATTTTGTAAGTCTACAGTAATTATTTTTTTACTCTCTGTCAATATGTGTTATGCATGGTTTTCTAAGAAACGACCCGTGTTTGCACACGAGTCTTACCGCTAGTATATCTTAATTACTCATTTGCCCAGGTTTGAATATGAAACACTCCATCTAAGAGACATGTGTCTCTATCAAATAAGCTAGCATTTGCTGACGTGACTAATTTGTAATAATTGGGTATTAAGGATTTTAGGGCATATTTGTTTAAATAAGTTGAAGGTTAACCCTTTTACATAGAGTTGGAAACTCAAATTTGTATTTCTGTTGACTGCCTTAACAGAAGTAGTTGTACTACTATCTCATCATCATCATCATCATCATATTTAGTAAATCCCACCAATAGCAAAGCTAAGGTAGGCTTTGAGGAGGGTAGATGTAGACAACCTTACCTCTACCCCGTAGGAATAGAGAGATTGCTTCTAGTGAGACCCCCGGCTTGATTGTAGTTTTGTATCAAGCCTTGGACCTAAGACACATAACACTCAAACAATCGGGACAGAGACTGATTGGTGCATGTTGTCACACCCCGACCACGTAGAACATACAAAACGTGGCGGAAACGTCGGGGAGTGTTGTAACAGAATTAATGTTTCACAACCATGGAAATTAAAGTTTCGTTTTATTCAACAAACAAGCGAGTTACATTGTCTTTAAATAAGAAATAAAGAGTACATAACAAAAATTAACTAGTTCTTGTCTCGTTTTAAGTCACTAAGGCACAGGTCCGCCTAGGTATGTCTCGATAAGTCCTATGCATCAACTCCTGAAAACACATGTGAAAATAGGTACGTCAGCATAAAAATTCCTGTGAGATACATAGGTTTTGTGAAAATAGGATTCATGACTTATGTTTGAGAAAATGTTTAGTCATGAACCTTGTAATTTGCTTTGTCTTGTAAATCATTTAAAAAAAAAACGATAAGATCAGATGATATGTATAAATAAGAGAATAATGTATGGTTAAATGAATAACCATGTAAGATGAGTTTGTATAAGATAAGTTGTTTGTAAATCAATGTCTTGTGAAAAGTATGTTATTTGTATAAAATGTTATATGTCTCAAATTGAAATGATTCAAATAACGCTACGATATGTAATACTATACAAACACTTATATATAGGAAGTACCAGCGGCGTATCCACCATGCTTGTATCATATTACACACGCCTCGTTACTTAATCACTTACTCAAACCAAACTACCAAAGTAAAATGTTCATGTCTAATGTAAATCATGTAATGTGTATCCAAAATGTAAGCATGTGATGAATAACAAATGTACTAAGTATGCAACAAGGAACATACATAGCATAAAGTGTAATGTATAACAATGTACTAAGTATGCACACAATGGACATACATAGCATGAAATGTAATGTAGGACGATGTACTAAGTACGCACACAATAGGCATACATAGCATGTAATGTAAAACGATGTACTAAGTACGCACACAAAGGGCTACATAGCATGTAATGTAAAACGATGTACTAAGTACGCACACAAAGGGCATACATAGCATGAAATGTAATGAAATCATGTACTATAATGTACTAACGAACATAGCAGGTATATGATGTGAAAACATGGAAAGCAATGAAAGTAACAAGTAGGCACATGTGTTTCACCCCAAAATAGTTTGGAAAACAGTAAAAGAGGGGTCTATGTACTCACTTGAGATTGCCCAGAAGTCCTAAGATAACCACCAAGCAATGCTAGAGATCACGGAATCAAACGGCACCTAATATAGGTAACTACGTTAATAAACCGGACCTAAATTGGAAGATCGGGTAGCAAGAGGGTTTGTAAACCAAATGAGTGTAGGAACTCATGTAACATGGTTTAACAAAGCCTACATACTAAATGAAACCTAACATAAGTGCTTACGACCCATTACGACCCGTTTAGGTAGCTTATGCTACTTTAACGCATCGTTCTCGTGAAACGCGTTCGGACCGCCTAACTAGTCCTATGACAAGTATTATATGCCTAAACATGTTACATAATCAGTTATGTGACAAAGGTTTAGGTTACATATGCTTAATTACCAATTATGCATGAAAAGGGTATTTTGGTAATTTACCTAAGGCATATAAACTACCTATCATACCACTACTCAAACGATGTGACCATAAGGTATAACCTCGGAAGGTTATTCCCTATATACTATGGTCACCTAAGGCGTTTGGTCGGATCCTAATGATCGACCAAATGGGTCGGGTTCGAAGGTATAAGCGATTTATTAGATCGCTTACCCTTACGACCCTAGACAACGTGGTAATCAGTAGGCATAGTCCCAAGGGACTATAACCATCGTGATTACAATCACGTTGCGAAGTTCAAACGAACTTCGCATTGACCATAACTGGTCAACGCAGAAAGTCAAACAAAGTTTGACTTTCAGACTCGAAAAGCAATAAAAGAACGAAAGAATACTTACGAAGGGTCCCCGAATGCTAATCTCGATCCAAGAATCTCAGGTATGAAACAATGGTTCCAACTTAGAGTTTCTCAAATCAAAATTCTTGTGGGTTTTGAAATGGATGGATGTGGGTATTTATAGGATTTCCCGAACCGTTAGGATCGTTTTTTGGAAAATGTGATCGAATCTCGTGTGTACACTTGTTGGAAAGTTATGGTGACTAAAAATGGCCCCTAATCAGCTGAAAGGACAAGTGTGAGTGTGTGGTTGTGAGTTAAACAGCTGTGATCAGCTGACTAATCAGTCTTATCTGTTCTGGGAGTCTGACGCGGCCCGCTTCAGGATACACATAAACTCACACGTGCCGCCTGGCCATGTCTGATCAGAACCAATCTTTCATAAATGACAGTTTTGGTCCCTGTTACGTATTTAAGCCATTTCCGACACTTCTAAGGCCCGTAAAGCCAACTTTAAGGCCCTAAAATGATGCCTAAACATTGTGGACATGACACATGCTCAAAAATATGTCGGGTGTCGGTTCCTTTGGCCGTACGATCGCGATGTTCGCTTAATTACGACGGAATGCGCATAAGCGCGAAAAACGATCCAAATGACGCGACGAATGGATTTTTCTTATGCCAAACACTAAAATAAAATATTTTAGTGCTTACATAAATTTTTGGATGTCCGGAGGTATTCAGAACGTAAGTTATGCGCGAAAATGCAAACTTGTGCACTTTTTGACGCTTTTAGTCCCTGAATGACCCAAAAGTTTATTTTAGCACACCGAACCCCTCAAACCCTATTTCTAAGCTATATAAAGGATATTTAAGGTGTGTTTAACTTATGGTCATGTTCCGGAATGTCTGCTACAGTTCAAGTTGGCATACTTTCGCAGTTTGTCAACTTTAGTCCCTGTAAGCGAATTAACTTGTTTTTGCCATACCAAAGCCTTTAAAACTTCTTTATAAGTTATGTAAAGGTTATTTAAGGTATGTTAAGTATATTTCACTATTCTGGAGTGTTCTTTGGATTAAACTGGTTATATTTACGCATCAGAGAGCGTATAACCCTCCAGAAAGCGATTTAAAGCTTGAAATCGAACAAGAGTTGATATGTGCAAACGATACACATATTTTTACAATTCCCAAGTATGAAATACAATATTTCATTGGTTTGGCATTTGTTTGACGGTTGGAGTGACACAGGTGTCACAGTCTCCCCTACTTTAGGAAATTTCGTCCCGAAATTTAATTTTAGGAGAAACTTGTGAGGGCGACGGTGATGTTTTTGCTTTGAATGAACCCCTTGAACCCTAAGTAGAACTCTGGGTCATGATAGGGTTCTTAGCGAAATTGTCAATCCCTCAAAGTGAAGTCCTTGTAGCAGTAAAACATGGAGTTTCAAACTATGGATAGGAGTACGTTTCCCATGAAGACTTATCATAGGAAACTTAAATTCACGATTGGGAAGTGTAAGATAAAATGACATCGGTCAAAGTCCAAGACTTCTCCCGTATCATTACTCTTGCCACTATTGGTCTTTACACATGACAAAACTTCCTGTGGTTTCTGTGCACTGAATTCCATAATTATGTAGGCCTCCATAATTACGTACTTCCTTGCACAGTCCGGACAGTTCATTTCATAATGCGTATGGGAAAAAAATCAAACGAATAATCCTGGGGTGATTTAACTTGACAGCAATAGAGTCTCTTTAACTAGGTCACCAAAGGATTAGATATCAACGAACAATCTCTTCAGCTAAACTACCCAAGAGAAATATTTAACTACATCAACGTAGGATGTCTTTAACTAGATTGTCAAACCAATCTATTTAACTTAGATCGACGTAGGATCTCTTTAACTAGACCACCAGAGGGCCTTTTTAACTATATCAACGCATGATATATTCAACTAGATTGTCGAACCAATCTCTTTAACTTAGATCAACGAATGATCTATTTAACTAAACTACCCACGGGGAATATTTAACTACATCGACGTAGGATGTCTTTAACTAGATTGTCGAACCAATCTCTTCAACTTTATCAACACATGTTGTCCTTAAACTTTGGAATAGTACTTTATAATCCAAGGGACTTAACTACAACGTAGAAGTCCATTAAGGATTTAAGATAGTACCTTTTTTTGAATATCCCACTACGAATCCTTCGTATGAAGATAAGAAAGATTCTATGAGGATTTGGATAACGAATATCCAGAGTATACAAAAACACAAAAATGCATAAAAGAAAACACAAGATGCATAAACACATAGTCATATAACCACAAAGATTGTTTATCTAGATCTTTAATTTGTAAGTTTTGTTTTGTTAATTACGTACATGCATTTAAAGCACACTAGGAATCCATTTCATGGATTTCATTCGGTACTTTAAACATTAGCAAGAATCTAACTATGAAGATAGAAAGATCTTCCAAAAATTCGATTTCGTTTTCCAAGAAAACGCAATACTCGAATTAAGGTACAATAATTTTTGAATATACGGAAATACCCTTAGGTACCCTATTAAGAATTTATAGTGGTACTTTGGGTATTCGTGGAAAACGCAAGAGATAATAAAATGGAAGAAATTACGGGGTAGTCTGTTCTTCAAGGAATACGGTTCCTTGATTGTCGGTATTGTAGAGGATACGTTGTTTATACATGCCATCACATTTGTACATTGCAATGTAAAATAAAAAGATTTATTTATAAACAACAACAACTGTTTCATGGACCTTGACTACAAAAGAAAATAATACATAAGGCTTGATTATCTCTAAACAACATTGTCTTCTAGTTGGTCCGATGCTCATCCTTGCGCTGGATTCGCATTAGCAATCTTTGGGCAATTTCTCTGGAAATGGCCCATCTCGTCACAGTTGAAGCAAGGACAAAGTGGAAGACGAGCTTGAGCAGGATTTACTTGAGGTTGGTTTGGACCACCTAGGTTTGGGGTAAATCGACAAGCATTTGCCAGGTGACCGAGTCGCCCACATGATGCACATAAACGACACTGTAGGTGAGCTAAGTGGTGTGCATTACATTTGTCGCATATCGAAGCAGTACCGGCATAAGGTTTCTTTGCAGGAGGTTGAGTTGGTTGGTTGCGGGTGTTTTGGTTGGGTTGAGCAGCAATCGCACAATTCTGCAAAGCCTTACGCTTCTTAGACTTCTCAGGGGATCCAGTCTGTTCATCCATGGTCTTTGATTCCTCGATTGGCTTCTTGTCACCCTTTCGAAAAAGTTTATGCTTTCTGATCTGAGATTCAGTCAAGGTTGCAGATAGCTCAATGGCCTGCCTAACCGTAGTGGGGTTACTACCAGTAACAATGTCCTGAACTGAGTCAGGGAGACCATCAATGTATTTCTCGATCGCCTTATCCAAAGGCGTAACCATGGTAGGGCACAACAGGCTCAGCTCCTCATATCGATCAGTGTATGCTCGATGTTCACCGCTGTCTTGCTTAAGATCGTCGAATTCCCTTTCCAAGGCCCTGATCTCGTGACGAGGACAGAATTCCTTCATCATCAGTGCTCTAAGTTCTTCCCACGTTTGAGCCAGTGCCACTTCGGCACCCCTATCTCTCACCACACCGTTCCACCACGTCAAAGCTCGTTTCTCAAAGACACTAGATGCGAAATCTACCTTTCGCTCGTTTGGACATTGAACATGCCTGAAGGTGCTCTCTAGACTCTCGAACCATTGCAGAAGTGCAGTCGCTCCTTGAGACCCAGAAAAATTTGATGGCTTAGCCGAGTTAAACGTCTTGAAGTTGCAGAGGGCATTATTATTGTTGAGAGCTTGGTGACATTGGGCAACGATGTTCGGGTTTGCAGCAGTTATTTGCTGTGTAATGACAGCTGCCAGATCTTCAATAGATACCGGATTTTCGCATCGTGGAGGCATTCTTAAAAGGGGAAACAAGAGAGAAAACAAATGAAATGGCATTGGGTAAGAATAGGATGTTACAATTTCCGACCAAAATCATGGGTGGTGGTCATTTGTTTGAACCATGAAGCAAACAAACAACACAAAGGCTGAGTCAAAGCAAATAGATCCTCATAATGTATCGCGAAGACATGCTCGCCTATAAGTGGACACTCACCCCAAGAGTCCCCAGGTAAGAGTGACTGGTCCGATTATGTGGATTTGTACGAACACTCTAGCCTTAGACAGAAAACCCAGGGTACAGGCATCCACCCTTCCAGTTTGCACGTGTTCACACTATTTAGGACCCAAAACTTTGACGAGATTTTGGAAACTCAAAGGGTTCAAAACCTTATAACAGAGGGTTCAAAACCTTACAATAGAGGGTTCAAAACCTGTTAATCAATCATACTAGAACAGATGATTAGTTTTCAAAGCGGTTTTGAAATTTATGTTATTGTTGTGATTGTCGCCTAAGGGTAGGTGACAGTATTGTTTTATGACTAAACGCAAGTAAACTCGCGTTAGGGTCCTAAGAAGGTTATAGACTAGGTCAAAGTATTACTAATAACCTAATTCCCTATAACCATTGGCTCTGATACCATCTTTTCTGTCACACCCCGACCACGTAGAACATACAAAACGTGGCGGAAAAGTCGGGGAGTGTTGTAACAGAATTAATGTTTCACAACCATGGAAATTAAAGTTTCATTTTATTCAACAAACAAGCGAGTTACATTGTCTTTAAACAAGAAATAAAGAGTACATAACAAAAATTAACTAGTTCTTGTCTCGTTTTAAGTCACTAAGGCACAGGTCCGCCTAGGTATGTCTCGATAAGTCCTATGCATCAACTCCTGAAAACACATGTGAAAATAGGTACGTCAGCATAAAAATGCCTGTGAGATACATAGGTTTTGTGAAAATAGGATTCATGACTTATGTTTGAGAAAATGTTTAGTCATGAACCTTGTAATTTGCTTTGTCTTGTAAATCATTTAAAAAAAAACGATAAGATCAGATGATATGTATAAATAAGAGAATAATGTATGGTTAAATGAATAACCATGTAAGATGAGTTTGTATAAGATAAGTTGTTTGTAAATCAATGTCTTGTGAAAAGTATGTTATTTGTATAAAATGTTATATGTCTCAAATTGAAATGATTCAAATAACGCTACGATATGTAATACTATACAAACACTTATATATAGGAAGTACCAGCGGCGTATCCACCATGCTTGTATCATATTACACACGCCTCGTTACTTAATCACTTACTCAAACCAAACTACCAAAGTAAAATGTTCATGTCTAATGTAAATCATGTAATGTGTATCCAAAATGTAAGCATGTGATGAATAACAAATGTACTAAGTATGCAACAAGGAACATACATAGCATAAAGTGTAATGTATAACAATGTACTAAGTATGCACACAATGGACATACATAGCATGAAATGTAATGTAGGACGATGTACTAAGTACGCACACAATAGGCATACATAGCATGTAATGTAAAACGATGTACTAAGTACGCACACAAAGGGCATACATAGCATGAAATGTAATGAAATCATGTACTATAATGTACTAACGAACATAGCAGGTATATGATGTGAAAACATGGAAAGCAATGAAAGTAACAAGTAGGCACATGTGTTTCACCCCAAAACAGTTTGGAAAACAGTAAAAGAGGGGTCTATGTACTCACTTGAGATTGCCCAGAAGTCCTAAGATAACCACCAAGCAATGCTAGAGATCACGGAATCAAACGGCACCTAATATAGGTAACTACGTTAATAAACCGGACCTAAATCGGAAGATCGGGTAGCAAGAGGGTTTGTAAACCAAATGAGTGTAGGAACTCATGTAACATGGTTTAACAAAGCCTACATACTAAATGAAACCTAACATAAGTGCTTACTACCCATTACGACCCGTTTAGGTAGCTTATGCTACTTTAACGCATCGTTCGCGTGAAACGCGTTCGGACCGCCTGACTAGTCCTATGACAAGTATTATATGCCTAAACATGTTACATAATCAGTTATGTGACAAAGGTTTAGGTTACATACGCTTAATTACCAATTATCCATGAAAAGGGTATTTTGGTAATTTACCTAAGGCATATAAACTACCTATCATACCACTACTCAAACGATGTGACCATAAGGTATAACCTCGGAAGGTTATTCCCTATATACTATGGTCACCTAAGGCGTTTGGTCGGATCCTAATGATCGACCAAATGGGTCGGGTTCGAAGGTATAAGCGATTTGTTAGATCGCTTACCCTTACGACCCTAGACAACGTGGTAATCAGTAGGCATAGTCCCAAGGGACTATAACCATCGTGATTACAATCACGTTGCGAAGTTCAAACGAACTTCGCATTGACCATAACTGGTCAACGCAGAAAGTCAAACAAAGTTTGACTTTCGGACTCGAAAAGCAATAAAAGAATGAAAGAATACTTACGAAGGGTCCCCGAATGCTAATCTCGATCCAAGAATCTCAGGTATGAAACAATGGTTCTAACTTAGAGTTTCTCAAATCAAAATTCTTGTGGGTTTTGAAATGGATGGATGTGGGTATTTATAGGATTTCCCGAACCGTTAGGATCGTTTCTTGGAAAATGTGATCGAATCTCGTGCGTACACTTGTTGGAAAGTTATGGTGACTAAAAATGGCCCCTAATCAGCTGAAAGGACAAGTGTGAGTGTGTGGTTGTGAGTTAAACAGCTGTGATCAGCTGACTAATCAGTCTTATCTGTTCTGGGAGTCTGACGCGGCCTGCTTCAGGATACACATAAACTCACGCGGGCCGCCTGGCCATGTCTGATCAGAACCAATCTTTCATAAATGACCGTTTTGGTCCCTGTTACGTATTTAAGCCATTTCCGACACTTCTAAGGCCCGTAAAGCCAACTTTAAGGCCCTAAAATGATGCCTAAACATTGTGGACATGAAACATGCTCAAAAATATGTCGGGTGCCGGTTCGTTTGGCCGTACGATCGCGATGTTCGCTTAATTACGACGGAATGCGCATAAGCGCGAAAAACGATCCAAATGACGCGACAAATGTATTTTTCTTATGCCAAACACTAAAATAAAATATTTTAGTGCTTACATAAATTTTTGGATGTTCGGAGGTATTCAGAACGTAAGTTATGCGCGAAAATGCAAACTTGTGCACTTTTTGACGCTTTTAGTCCCTGAATGACCCAAAAGTTTATTTTAGCACACCGAACCCCTCAAACCCTATTTCTAAGCTATATAAAGGATACTTAAGGTGTGTTTAACTTATGGTCATGTTCCGGAATGTCTGCTACAGTTCAAATTGGCATACTTTCGCAGTTTGTCAACTTTAGTCCCTGTAAGCGAATTAACTTGTTTTTGCCATACCAAAGCCTTTAAAACTTCTTTCTAAGTTATGTAAAGGTTATTTAAGGTATGTTAAGTATATTTCACTATTATGGAGTGTTCGTTGGATTAAACTGGTTATATTTACGCATCAGAGAGCGTATAACCCTCCAGAAAGCGATTTAAAGCTTGAAATCGAACAAGAGTTGATATGTGCAAACGATACACATATTTTTACAATTCCCAAGTATGAAATACAATATTTCATTGGTTTGGCATTTTTTTGATGGTTGGAGTGACACAGGTGTCACAGTCTCCCCTACTTTAGGAAATTTCGTCCCGAAATTTAATTTTAGGAGAAACTTGTGAGGGCGACGGTGATGTTTTTGCTTTGAATGAACCCCTTGAACCCTAAGTAGAACTCTGGGTCATGATAGGGTTCTTAGCGAAATTGTCAATCCCTCAAAGTGAAGTCCTTGTAGCAGTAAAACATGGAGTTTCAAACTATGGATAGGAGTACGTTTCCCATGAAGACTTATCATAGGAAACTTAAATTCACGATTGGGAAGTGTAAGATAAAATGACATCGGTCAAAGTCCAAGACTTCTCCCGTATCATTACTCTTGCCACTATTGGTCTTTACACATGACAAAACTTCCTGTGGTTTCTGTGCACTGAATTCCATAATTATGTAGGCCTCCATAATTACGTACTTCCTTGCACAGTCCGGACAGTTCATTTCATAATGCGTATGGGAAAAAAATCAAACGAATAATCCTGGGGTGATTTAACTTGACTGCAATAGAGTCTCTTTAACTAGGTCACCAAAGGATTAGATATCAACGAACAATCTCTTCAGCTAAACTACCCAAGAGAAATATTTAACTACATCAACGTAGGATGTCTTTAACTAGATTGTCGAACCAATCTATTTAACTTAGATCGACGTAGGATCTCTTTAAGTAGACCACCAGAGGGCCTTTTTAACTATATCAACGCATGATATATTCAACTAGATTGTCTAACCAATCTCTTTAACTTAGATCAACGAATGATCTATTTAACTAAACTACCCACGGGGAATATTTAACTACATCGATGTAGGATGTCTTTAACTAGATTGTCGAACCAATCTCTTCAACTTTATCAACACATGTTGTCCTTAAACTTTGGAATAGTACTTTATAATCCAAGGGACTTAACTACAACGTAGAAGTCCATTAAGGATTTAAGATAGTACCTTTTTTTGAATATCCCACTACGAATCCTTCGTATGAAGATAAGAAAGATTCTATGAGGATTTGGATAACGAATATCCAGAGTATACAAAAACACAAAAATGCATAAAAGAAAACACAAGATGCATAAACACATAGTCATATAACCACAAAGATTGTTTATCTAGATCTTTAATTTGTAAGTTTTGTTTTGTTAATTACGTACATGCATTTAAAGCACACTAGGAATCCATTTCATGGATTTCATTCGGTACTTTAAACATTAGCAAGAATCTAACTATGAAGATAGAAAGATCTTCCAAAAATTCGATTTCGTTTTCCAAGAAAACGCAATACTCAATTAAGGTACAATAATTTTTGAATATACGGAAATACCCTTAGGTACCCTATTAAGAATTTATAGTGGTACTTTGGGTATTCGTGGAAAACGCAAGAGATAATAAAATGGAAGAAATTACGGGGTAGTCTGTTCTTCAAGGAATACGGTTCCTTGATTGTCGGTATTGTAGAGGATACATTGTTTATACATGCCATCACATTTGTACATTGCAATGTAAAATAAAAAAGATTTATTTATAAACAACAACAACTGTTTCATGGACCTTGACTACAAAAGAAAATAATACATAAGGCTTGATTATCTCTAAACAACATTGTCTTCTAGTTGGTCCGATGCTCATCCTTGCGCTGGATTCGCATTAGCAATCTTTGGGCAATTTCTCCGGAAATGGCCCATCTCGTCACAGTTGAAGCAAGGACCAAGTGGAAGACGAGCTTGAGCAGGATTTACTTGAGGTTGGTTTGGACCACCTTGGTTTGGGGTAAATCGACAAGCATTTGCCAGGTGACCGAGTCGCCCACATGATGCACATAAACGACACTGTAGGTGAGCTAAGTGGTGTGCATTACATTTGTCGCATATCGGAGCAGTACCGGCATAAGGTTTCTTTGCAGGAGGTTGAGTTGGTTGGTTACGGGTGTTTTGGTTGGGTTGAGCAGCAATCGCACAATTCTGCAAAGCCTTACGCTTTTTAGACTTCTCAGGGGATCCAGTCTGTTCATCCATGGTCTTTGATTCCTCGATTGGCTTCTTGTCACCCTTTCGAAAAAGTTTATGCTTTCTGATCTGAGATTCAGTCAAGGTTGCAGATAGCTCAATGGCCTGCCTAACCGTAGTGGGGTTACTACCAGTAACAATGTCCTGAACTGAGTCAGGGAGACCATCAATGTATTTCTCGATCACCTTATCCAAAGGCGTAACCATGGTAGGGCACAACAGGCTCAGTTCCTCATATCGATCAGTGTATGCTCGATGTTCACCGCTGTCTTGCTTAAGATCGTCGAATTCCCTTTCCAAGGCCCTGATCTCGTGACGAGGACAGAATTCCTTCATCATCAGTGCTCTAAGTTCTTCCCACGTTTGAGCCAGTGCCACTTCGGCACCCCTATCTCTCACCACACCGTTCCACCACGTCAAAGCTCGTTTCTCAAAGACACTAGATGCGAAATCTACCTTTCGCTCGTTTGGACATTGAACATGCCTGAAGGTGTTCTCTAGACTCTCGAACCATTGCAGAAGTGCAGTCGCTCCTTGAGACCCAGAAAACTTTGATGGCTTAGCCGAGTTAAACGTCTTGAAGTTGCAGAGGGCATTGTTGTTGTTGAGAGCTTGGTGACATTGGGCAACGATGTTCGGGATTGCAGCAGTTATTTGCTGTGTAATGACAGCTGCCAGATCTTCAATAGATACCGGATTTTCGCGTCGTGGAGGCATTCTTAAAAGGGGAAACAAGAGAGAAAACAAATGAAATGGCATTGGGTAAGAATAGGATGTTACAATTTCCGACCAAAATCATGGGTGGTGGTCATTTGTTTGAACCATGAAGCAAACAAACAACACAAAGGCTGAGTCAAAGCAAATAGATCCTCATAATGTATCGCGAAGACATGCTCGCCTATAAGTGGACACTCACCCCAAGAGTCCCCAGGTAAGAGTGACTGGTCCGATTATGTGGATTTGTACGAACACTCTAGCCTTAGACAGAAAACCCAGGGTACAGGCATCCACCCTTCCAGTTTGCACGTGTTCACACTATTTAGGACCCAAAACTTTGACGAGATTTTGGAAACTCAAAGGGTTCAAAACCTTATAACAGAGGGTTCAAAACCTTACAATAGAGGGTTCAAAACCTAGTAATCAATCATACTAGAACATATGATTAGTTTTCAAAGCGGTTTTGAAATTTATGTTATTGTTGTGATTGTCGCCTAAGGGTAGGTGACGGTATTGTTTTATGACTAAACGCAAGTAAACTTGCGTTAGGGTCCTAAGAAGGTTATAGACTAGGTCAAAGTATTACTAATAACCTAATTCCCTATAACCATTGGCTCTGATACCATCTTTTCTGTCACACCCCGACCACGTAGAACATACAAAACGTGGCGGAAAAGTCGGGGAGTGTTGTAACAGAATTAATGTTTCACAACCATGGAAATTAAAGTTTCATTTTATTCAACAAACAAGCGAGTTACATTGTCTTTAAACAAGAAATAAAGAGTACATAACAAAAATTAACTAGTTCTTGTCTCGTTTTAAGTCACTAAGGCACAGGTCCGCCTAGGTATGTCTCGATAAGTCCTATGCATCAACTCCTGAAAACACATGTGAAAATAGGTACGTCAGCATAAAAATGCCTGTGAGATACATAGGTTTTGTGAAAATAGGATTCATGACTTATGTTTGAGAAAATGTTTAGTCATGAACCTTGTAATTTGCTTTGTCTTGTAAATCATTTATAAAAAAACGATAAGATCAGATGATATGTATAAATAAGAGAATAATGTATGGTTAAATGAATAACCATGTAAGATGAGTTTGTATAAGATAAGTTGTTTGTAAATCAATGTCTTGTGAAAAGTATGTTATTTGTATAAAATGTTATATGTCTCAAATTGAAATGATTCAAATAACGCTACGATATGTAATACTATACAAACACTTATATATAGGAAGTACCAGCGGCGTATCCACCATGCTTGAATCATATTACACACGCCTCGTTACTTAATCACTTACTCAAACCAAACTACCAAAGTAAAATGTTCATGTCTAATGTAAATCATGTAATGTGTATCCAAAATGTAAGCATGTGATGAATAACAAATGTACTAAGTATGCAACAAGGAACATACATAGCATAAAGTGTAATGTATAACAATGTACTAAGTATGCACACAATGGACATACATAGCATGAAATGTAATGTAGGACGATGTACTAAGTACGCACACAATAGGCATACATAGCATGTAATGTAAAACGATGTACTAAGTACGCACACAAAGGGCATACATAGCATGTAATGTAAAACGATGTACTAAGTACGCACACAAAGGGCATACATAGCATGAAATGTAATGAAATCATGTACTATAATGTACTAACGAACATAGCAGGTATATGATGTGAAAACATGGAAAGCAATGAAAGTAACAAGTAGGCACATGAAACAGTTTGGAAAACAGTAAAAGAGGGGTCTATGTACTCACTTGAGATTGCCCAGAAGTCCTAAGATAACCACCAAGCAATGCTAGAGATCACGGAATCAAACGGCACCTAATATAGGTAACTACGTTAATAAACCGGACCTAAATCGGAAGATCGGGTAGCAAGAGGGTTTGTAAACCAAATGAGTGTAGGAACTCATGTAACATGGTTTAACAAAGCCTACATACTAAATGAAACCTAACATAAGTGCTTACGACCCGTTTAGGTAGCTTATGCTACTTTAACGCATCGTTCGCGTGAAACGCGTTCGGACCGCCTAACTAGTCCTATGACAAGTATTATATGCCTAAACATGTTACATAATCAGTTATGTGACAAAGGTTTAGGTTACATATGCTTAATTACCAATTATGCATGAAAAGGGTATTTTGGTAATTTACCTAAGGCATATAAACTACCTATCATACCACTACTCAAACGATGTGACCATAAGGTATAACCTCGGAAGGTTATTCCCTATATACTATGGTCACCTAAGGCGTTTGGTCGGATCCTAATGATCGACCAAATGGGTCGGGTTCGAAGGTATAAGCGATTTATTAGATCGCTTACCCTTACGACCCTAGACAACGTGGTAATCAGTAGTCATAGTCCCAAGGGACTATAACCATCGTGATTACAATCACGTTGCGAAGTTCAAACGAACTTCGCATTGACCATAACTGGTCAACGCAGAAAGTCAAACAAAGTTTGACTTTCGGACTCGAAAAGCAATAAAAGAACGAAAGAATACTTACGAAGGGTCCCCGAATGCTAATCTCGATCCAAGAATCTCAGGTATGAAACAATGGTTCCAACTTAGAGTTTCTCAAATCAAAATTCTTGTGGGTTTTGAAATGGATGGATGTGGGTATTTATAGGATTTCCCGAACCGTTAGGATCGTTTCTTGGAAAATGTGATCGAATCTCGTGCGTACACTTGTTGGAAAGTTATGGTGACTAAAAATGGCCCCTAATCAGCTGAAAGGACAAGTGTGAGTGTGTGGTTGTGAGTTAAACAGCTGTGATCAGCTGACTAATCAGTCTTATCTGTTCTGGGAGTCTGACGCGGCCCGCTTTAGGATACACATAAACTCACGCGGGCCGCCTGGCCATGTCTGATCAGAACCAATCTTTCATAAATGACAGTTTTGGTCCCTGTTACGTATTTAAGCCATTTCCGACACTTCTAAGGACCGTAAAGCCAACTTTAAGGCCCTAAAATGATGCCTAAACATTGTGGACATGAAACATGCTCAAAAATATGTCGGGTGTCGGTTCGTTTGGCCGTACGATCGCGATGTTCGCTTAATTACGACGGAATGCGCATAAGCGCGAAAAACGATCCAAATGACGCGACGAATGGATTTTTCTTATGACAAACACTAAAATAAAATATTTTAGTGCTTACATAAATTTTTGGATGTCCGGAGGTATTCAGAACGTAAGTTATGCGCGAAAATGCAAACTTGTGCACTTTTTGACGCTTTTAGTCCCTGAATGACCCAAAAGTTTATTTTAGCACACCGAACCCCTCAAAGCCTATTTCTAAGCTATATAAAGGATATTTAAGGTGTGTTTAACTTATGGTCATGTTCCGGAATGTCTGCTACAGTTCAAATTGGCATACTTTCGCAGTTTGTCAACTTTAGTCCCTGTAAGCGAATTAACTTGTTTTTGCCATACCAAAGCCTTTAAAACTTCTTTCTAAGTTATGTAAAGGTTATTTAAGGTATGTTAAGTATATTTCACTATTCCAGAGTGTTCGTTGGATTAAACTAGTTATATTTACGCATCAGAGCGCGTATAACCCTCCAGAAAGCGATTTAAAGCTTGAAATCGAACAAGAGTTGATATGTGCAAACGATACACATATTTTTACAATTCCCAAGTATGAAATAGAATATTTCATTGGTTTGGCATTTGTTTGACGGTTGGAGTGACACAGGTGTCACACATGTACCCCCGTGCCTTTCAGCTATCCACGTCACCACAAAATGCATGATTAACCATCCGCCGCTTTTAACGTTATTTTCACGAAATTAGTAAAATAACGTTAAAGTTATACTATTATCTAAAAATTGTAAAATGACATTAAAGATATAAAATGAAACTCTAAATAAGACACAATTAATTGTAAAATGACATTAAAGGATATAAAATGAAACCCTAAATAACACACAATTAATTAAAAGATATATGGATAATTGGTTTATCAAAATCTCTTATGAGTGGTTTCCAAACTATAAATAAAAGGTTAATTTCATTTTTCGTCCTTTACGTTTATACCAAATTTCAGTGGATGTTTTTTACCTTTTAAAAATGTCAGAAATCATCCTTAATGTTTTAAAAACTTTGCACGGTTTGTCCTCTAACACTAATCTAGTTAAAATTTTCAGTTATGTTTGGTCACATAAGGGTAGTTCAGTCTTTTTGTGATGGTTAGAGAGAGAAATGGTGTTTATACTTTATATCTTTTATTTTTTTTTATTCCTTTTGTTTTATTTTTAATATACTTTTTTAAATAAGATGGATAAAATGACCAAATTGCCCAATCTTAACTGAAAATTTTAACTGGGTTAGTGTCAAAGGACAAACCATGCAAGGTTTTTAAAAATAAAGGATGATTCCTGACATTTTAAAAGGTAAAGGATATCCACTGAAATTTGGTATAAACATAAAGGACGAAAAGTGTAATTTACCCTAAATAGAAATCACATTATCTGTTTACCCTTCCACGAGTAAGTGTACAAAATTAAAAATTATTCTACCCCATTAAGATATTTCCATTAGTATTAACCAAAACGTTTTACTTACAAAGGGGAACTGGCGGAAAATGACGAGGAAATTGTTGTGGTTAATGTCTATGAGTCAACTAACCAGACGAATAGGAAAAGAATGTGGGAGGAACTTTTGGAGAAAAGGAACACAATCTCGGGGAAATGGATAATGTTAGGCGACTTTAATGAAGTACGAGTGCCAGAAGGCAGGTTCAATTCACAGTTTGATGTAAATAGGGCAACATGTTTCAGTAATTTTATCCGGAACGGGGGATTTTAAGAATACAATAGGGGGGGGGGGGAGAAATACACATTTCTATCTGGGGATGGAAAAATTGAGCAAGATTTATCTGGTACTAGTTTGTGAAATTTTTGCCCAAGTGGTCGAATACAACGCTTCTAGCATTGAACCGGGAGACATCGGACCATAGTCCCTTAATCCTCCCAACTGTGAGGAATAGTTTTGGCCCATCCCCATTTCGTGTGTGTAATAGTTGGGTAGATCAACTGGGTTTGATGAGGCGGTAAAGAAGGGGTTGTCGGTTACGATTGAGAGAAGGTTCAAAGACAAGAAGTTAGCTATGAAATTAAAGGTCGTCAAGTATGAACTAAGATTATGGAAAAACAATAGGAAAGAAGAAGAAAGGAGTATTAATGAGGCTCAAAATAAATTACAGGTTATCGATGGAGAGGCAGAGAATAGGGTATTATAGGATGACAAAATCCAAGAAGTGGCAAGAAATAAAACAGGTTATAAAACAGTATCAACAAATGAAGACGATGGATATACAACAAAAATCCAAAATTAAATAGATTGGATTGGGCAATCAAAACACAAATTACTTTCACACAATTGTCAATAGTCACATTGCTAGAAATAAAGTAAATGGACTATGGATTGGAGGGCATTGAGCCGGATGCAACGGAAATAAAAGAACAATTTCAAAAATCATTTGCAGCAAAGTCCAACGAACCCCAAGGGTCACAACTGAGAATTAATGCAGGCGGGTTCAAGAAACTGGGAGCAGAACAAGCTACGTACTTAATCGAGCAGTTTACGATTGAAGAGGTACGAACCGTCGTTTGGGATTACGGCGCGGGTAAAGTGCCTAGCCTGGATGAAATCACATTCAACTTGACAAAGAAATATTGGACCAAACTAAAAGACGTGGTGATGGAAGTAATGCAACAATTCTATTTCCATGGCTCAATACACCACACGTGCAGCGCATCGTTCTTCTTCCTCATTTCCAAGGTACCAGACCCTATGACTTTTTCGGATCTTAGGCCAATTTTGTTGATTGGTGGGTAATTAATGAAGGGGGGGTATGGTAAAGAAGGTGAAAAGGAACACTTTTCTTGTTAACGTGGATATAGAGAAGGTGTATCATACGTTAAACTAGAAAATTTTAATTTTCATTTTAATACACATGGGATTTCCTTCAAAATGGAGGAATTGGGTCATGGGTATCTTATTTAAGTATCAAAACATTGAGAAAAATTGGACATCACAAAGCGGGAAGCAAGAAAGGAAGTGGCATAAATCAAAAGCCACAATTCTACAAAAGAGTGTCACCAAGAAGAAACGACTCCAAGAAGAAGAAGATATGAAGCTAGTCCTATTGGATGCTATTAGGCCAAAACTCGCTAAAAGATTCAAGGAGAGAGAATCGTTGAAGTATATATCACTGGTAGAGAATTAGGCAAGAAGAGTTGTGGAATGGTCTTGACGATCTGACCTAAAAAGAGTCACTAGCATCATTTCAACAATTTTAGAACGATCATCACCTATTGTTATATAAATAACATTTACCATACCCAACTCATTTGCCACCTACCTAAACCTTGACACCATTAAACCACCATATACCTTATCATATCACCTAAAAATATCACCTAAAGAAGCCCTCTTGATTCATGCAAATATGCTAAGTGATTGGTGTAGATATGGTTTGCATATAAGCCTATGACTCATGCATGCACTTGGATTGACTTGAGTGTTACACCCATAAAAAATCACCCCTAAACATAACCAAGAGTCGAGTGAACATTGTGAGGTGTGTGAGACTATGCATAATAAAATTTCAAGTAGGCATGTCATGATTCATCATTATCCCAACAGTGTTAGTAAGTTGTGACTCATTGGAGGTGGGGCAATGTTGAAAGACGTTTGGATAACCTACTATTTTTATCAAAAACTTGCTAGATTGCTTGGGGACAAGCAATGTTTAAGTGTAGGGTTTATGATGTGCCATCAATTACACATGTTTTTAGTGCATAATTATCCTCATTTTTAAGTACTTTTTATGACTTTATAGTAGAAAATACTACCTAAATTGTTCCTATTTGGAAATTGTAGGTTTTTAAGGTCTCTGGATGAAATAAAGTGAAAAAAGAGCAAAAACAAGCAAAAAATCCAAGATTCCAAGAAAATCAATAAGCTTCCAGATAGGCAAGGCCGTGCCAGGCTATGGGCACAACCATGTATGACACCAAGTAGCACAAAATCAACAAGTTAACCCAAGAATGGTCAACAAAAGTCCACTATGTGTGGAAACACAGCCATGCACGACCGTCCATGAATGAGACAAATATTGGAAGCTTCGATATTCGACAAGAATGCCACCTGTTCAAGCCCTGTCTAGACACATGTTCATGCAAGATCGTGCACGCCAATACCCGTAATAGAATTTGCAATCGAATGTATCAGAAAAGGACAAGAAGGACAATAGCCTGTCGGGAGAAAGGACGGGGCAAGACCGTGCATCCCCATGCATGCCTGTGAACCACTAGGCCTCTTCAACCTATTAATAGAGGCATTTTCCTGCCCATTTTCTCAACCCATTCCAATCATTCCTCTCACACTTTTCACACACATACTTTCTGATCTTGTGAGGTCACAAGGAGTTTGGGATCACTCCAAAAAAAGCACTTGTAATAGCTTAGTTTGAGTCAGAGAGGGGGAGACTTGTAATCAACAACCTTCATTTTGTTGTTTGATTCTTACACTTGGTACATCATGATCATTTCCATAATCATTACTTGTAGACAAGTTACTATAGCCATTCTTGGCTAAACATCTAGTGTTGCTTGGGTTGTAGATGAAACTTGATATGGATTAAATGATTAAACTTTAGTAAAGTGGTGTGTTATATCTTTGATAATTCTCTCCACCATTCTTCTTCGTTAGTGAGGCTTGTTGTTTTGGTCAAAAATCAAGCAAGGATAATGCAAGCAAATCTTTTGTTGTGAGGTGTGATGCTCGAATCAATGAACAATGTTAAGGATAACTCAGAAATGTAATGAACAAGTGACACAAGGATTTATACGAGGAAAAAGCCCTTGATCAAGAGTTGATCTCCGGCATAAAAAACCTCGGGTGATGGAAACTACCGATCACCGACTAAGATTAAACAAAAGAAGTTTACAACTCGGGATGATAACAAGCTTGTTACAAGGATCACTAGTGTGCAATGTGCAAAAAAAATGTATGAAATCGCCAAGTAGTGTTTGAGAGCTGATTGAGAGCAGTTACGAGAGTGTGTGTATGCCAAAATTAGCTAAGTGTTCTAACTCAAGCTTGTTATCCCCATTTTAAATTAGAAATAACTAAACTAACTAACTATCCGCAAAATATGCAAGCTCCCCACTATCTCCATAACGTCCACAAGAGCCAAGCACGTGCGGAATATTGAGGGAATATGCTCCAGGAATTTCGGTGAGACTTGGTCCATGCCTTTGCTCCTGCAAAACAAGGTTACGTACAAGGTAGAAAATTGTTAGTATAATGATAACAATAAGGATCCTGAATCCTGATCCTGCAACGCTTACTGAGGATCCTTAATTCAAACAGAATTGAGGATCCATGATCCTGGCAGCACTTGAGGATCCGTGATCCTTAGGATTGGAAAATCCTCCCCTAACAATTGCCCCAAAAATATAAGGAGTAAAGTGTAAATTAGTGACTTATATTTTCTTGATCGTATCTGCAACAAACTAAGGGATATATAGCCGTTAGGATCTAAGTATCCGTTGCAGATCACACGTCATTGAAGCGACATTCCTGCAAAATCATCATTATAAATTCAAGTTAGAGATAAGGATCCGGAAGCATTTAAATTCGTGTGTTACACCCTTTAAATCCTCATTCGAAGATCAAGCAGGTACTTCTCTCTCCTTTCTCTCTTCACATTCTTGCTCTGTTTCTTCTTTCTTCATCATCTCTGAATCACAATGAAGTTACGATCATCCCCTGCTAAGGATCATCGGAAAGACAGTCCTTTGAAGAGCCAAGGGATCATCAAAGATTCTCCGAAGGAACGTTGCTGCTTCACTGATCTGGATATAGACAGGATTCGCCATTGCTTTCCGGCGGACACTGTTTTTAAACCTTTTGACCCTACCGTCTTGAGTGACTTTATCTCTGAAACCTGGGTTGCATTCCCGGCCACCCCATTTCTGATAGGATACTCCTACCCTTTTCCTGCCTTCACTGAATCCTTCTTTTCCCTTACCGGCATATCCTTCATTCAGGCTATGCCCATGATGTGGAGGGTTTTGTTTACCCTTGAGAGGATCATTGAGCAGGAGGATATAGAGTTAGGAATGTCTGAACTCGCTGAACTGTACAATCTTGTGAGCCATGGTTCACATCGCTTTCTATTCAAACACAAACCCGGCAAAGAACACCCAATCCTGAAGACCACCAAGAACGACACCAACTGGAAGAAATGTTTTTTCTTCGTTAGGAGAGATTCTATCCTGGATGGGAAGGATCTCCCTAGAAAATGGGCCACCCATGGTAGGATAGAGGATCCTTATAGAAGGATCGTAGGATAACCCTATTCCTGTAAGGATAACTGATCTTTCCTTTTTGTTGTTTTGCAGCTATCTCTGTCTCACATATCATTCAATCACCTGCTACCAAAGAGAGGATCAACGCTTTCCGGAATCTTGATCCTGCAGTAAGATCATTTCAAGCAAGTACCAAGGATTCTCAAGAAGTATCCTCAGGCTCAGTTACAATGTCAAGTAAGTATCCATTTTTGTATGTAACTAAATGTTTAAATAAAAATGAAACAAGAATACTTATCTGTTACTTTGGATTGACAGGCACTGGAAAATCTTCAAGCTCTGCCACCCGCTTCAGTGTCAGTGATCTTAGAATTGTGGCTCCTCGCTCCGGAAGAAAGAAAACTGCTGCCAGCCCAAGTGCCATAGTCCCCAAGCCTGTCACCTCCAAAGGGGAAAAGAAGAGGAAGGCCACTGAAGCTGAAAATCTTGAAGGCTTGCCTCTTATCCGCCACCAGTTCCAAGAATACTTTGCTGATGTAAGGATCACTGATTCTGCTTGATTATCCTGCCCACTTGAGGATCACGGATCCTGAACTTTACCTTGTCTTTTTGCAGAAATTCGCCGAGGTTGAAATGCTCTTTGATGCATACGTCGAAGAGGCGGAGCAGAAGCATCAGGAGTTCCAAAAGATCTTCCTGGCCAAGGATCAAACCATCTCCTCCCTCGAAAAGGACCTCAATCTGGCGAAGAAGCAGGTGGTCATGGCCTAGATAAATGCTGATCACGAGAAGAATGATCTGCTGGAGGATGCTAAAGTCTCTGCTGCCATCACCATGTACAAGATCAAGCTGCAAATGGCCCAGGAGGCTGAGGATCCTGACTTCAACAGGACCACTTGGGACAAGGAGGGCTGGAAGGCAAAGCTGGCTGAGCTAGACGATGTGGAGGAGGCTACCGAGGTCTTGGCGATTGAGGCAAGTGGCAGCGGGAAGGATCAAGCTGGTGGTGATGATGCTGGTGGTGATGCAGCCAAAGTGTGAGCTGCAGAAATGGGCGATGATGGATATTTCTAGACGCGGCCGGAGCCCATTTTTTTTAGGATTTGAAAGTTTTTTTGATTGTGATGTTTTGAAACAATGTTGGGTTGTACTTTGAACAATTGTTTTTAGGATTGTGGATCATGGATCCTTAGACAATAGGTAGGATAATAGGTGGTGGAGGGATCCTCTGTTTGGGGGATGAAACCACTTGTTATCCTTCCCTCATTTATTTCCTGCATTATCAAGACCTGTTAACAATGGACACCCTTTGCCAACCCAAGTGGACGGGCCACATATTGCTGGTAGAAATTTGGGTTGGCAATTTTGACAACCTTAAAAGGGTTTAACTTTTGTGAATAAATAATACTTTAACTTTTTGGCTACTTCCCGTGTTGTTATCCTTGTGAATTCTTTGTTGTTATTCACTTTCTTTGAATTTGTAAGTAAAGAATAAAGGTTTAGTAAATCATGTTTAAAAGTTTTAGGATATGATCAAGGATTAAATATCCTATAGTCGATAAATTCAGAAAAGTTATGCAACTTATGGATCATTAGTTCTGTTGTCAAAGGATAAGGGTCACTTATATAAATAATGAATAAAATCAAAGTGATCAAGGATCATACCTGAGAATCCAAGTTAGGATCCTAACCCTTTAACATTTATAATCAGGATAACCAAAAGACAAACCTCAGTAAAAGGTAAGGATCAAGGATCCTTGGCTGTTTAGCTTCAAAAACCTGAAATGGAACATAACTTGGGACTAAGCCAATATAAGAGAAGAGTTAGTAACTGGGGACAAGCCCAACAATTCTGGGGACTAGCCCAATATACTGGGGACAATCCCAAAGGATAACTGGGGACAAGCCCAAAGGATAACTGGGGACAAGTCCAAAGGATAACTGGGGACAAGCCTAAAGGATCTTGTGTAAACTGGAGTATGGCCCTCACTGGCGACTTTCCAAACTTAGTGACATGAAAATGCCAAAACCTTAGCTAACGTGAAAACGTTAGAAACCTTAGGAACGGATGTATGGTACGTCTACCATTATACGTAGGATCCCGGATACAGCCAGTACAATGAAATTGTCAGCCCCTAAAGCGGGTACTGGTCCCATTGCCATGAACTGTACCAGGATCATCGTGCGCTACTGGCGATACTGGGGACATGCCAAAAAACTGGGGACTAGCCCAAATAACTGGGGTCAAGCCCAAATAACTGGGGTCAAGCCCAAATAACTGGATACTTCTGTGGATACTCAATCCTTTGTTAAGGATACATGAACCTTCTGCAAAACTCAGAATCAAGTGAAAGGAGGATAAAGGATCCAGGATCCTTATCCTTGTATATAGGATAATTAAAGAATGAAATAGTTTGAGGTTAGATCATTACCAAAATGAGGATCCTCTGTCCTGTAAGGATCCTTCAAGGATACTTGTCAGCTAAGGATCATGGATCCTTATTACATGAAGTATTTCTTCAAGTGGACAGCATTCCAAGCTCTTGGTAGCAAATCACCTTCCATTGTTAGCAATCGATATGCCCCCTTTCCAGCCTCAGCTTCAATCAGGAGGGGCCTTCCCACTTTGGTGCAAATTTTCCATCAGCAGGATTTGTGGTATTCTGAAATGCTTTCCTTAATATCATATCACCAACTTGGAACTTCCTGATCCTGACATTCTTATTGTAGGCTCCAGCCATCCTTTGTTGATAACTAGCCATCCTTATCCTTGCCAAATCCCTGAGTGCTTCTATAGTATCCAAATCTTGAACCAAGTTTTCAGCATTTTCTTCAGGATCACGAATGCTTGTTTTTGCAGTAGGAACCACCATCTCTGTAGGGATCACTGATTCTGCTCCAAATACCAAAGAAAATGGAGTTTGACCAGTAGCATTCTTGGGAGTTGTCCTGTCAGCCCATAATACATAAGGTAGTTCTTCTGCCCATTTTCCTTTCTTGGATCCAAGCTTCTTCTTCAAATTGTTGATGATGATCTTGTTGGATGATTCTGCCTAACCATTAGCTTGTGGGTGGACTGGTGTTGATGTTATCAGCTTAATCCCCCAGCTGTCACAAAAGTTAGTAGTTCTACTCCCAATAAATTGGGATCCATTATCACAAACAATTTCAGAAGGAATACCAAATCTAGTAATAATGTTTCTTTTAATAAAGGATATCACTTCCTTTTCTCTGACTTGAGCAAAGGCTTCAGCCTCTATCCACTTGGAGAAGTAATCAGTCATAGCAAGCATGAATACTTTTCCACCAGGTGCCTTAGGAAGCTTACCAACTATATCCATTCCCCATCTCATAAATGGCCAAGAAGAGGATATAGGATGTAAGAGCTCTGCTGGTTGGTGAAGGATATTACTATGTCTCTGACAAGGATCACACTTTCTGGCATAGTCCACAGCATCCTTCTTCATAGTAGGCCAATAGCATCCTATCCTCAGGATCCTTGAAAATAATGCCCTGCCCCCAGTGTGGTTTCCACAATCTCCTTCATGAAAATCCTTTAGGACTTCTTGGATTTCAGGATCCTCAATGCATCTTAGATATGGACCTGCAAGAGATCGTTTATATAACATGTTATTCAATATTGTGAATTGAGATACCTTGATTTTGAAAGCCCTGGGTTTTCTCCTGTAGGAATCTCTCCATGTTGGATATATCTTTTGATTGGAAGGATCCATGATCTTGAATGAGATTGTGTATCATCACTAGGGATGATTGCAGAATCCTCTCCTATTTCCATGGCTACATGATCCTCAATAGCTGGGGTTAGGATGTGGATAATAGGGATCCTGATATCCTCTGGAATCTTCAAGGATGATCCTAGATTGGCCAATGCATCAGCTTCTGCATTCTCTTCTCTGGGTACCTGTGTCAAACTAAAGGAAACAAAAGAGAGTGCCAATTCTTTGACTATCTCTAAATATTTGATTAGCTTTTCTCCTTTAACATCATAGGATCCATTAAAGTGATTAGTAATTAACAATGAATCTACATGTACCTCAAGATACCTGATCCTCATATGCTTGGCAATTTGCAAACCAGCTATCAAGGCTTCGTATTTAGCTTCATTATTAGTAGTTTGAAACTCACAAGCTATGGAGTGGGGTATTATGTCCCCCTGTGGCGATTTTAGTAGTATTCCAAGTCCTGTTCCTTTGACATTAGAAGCTCCATCAGTGAAGAGTATCCAAGGATCCTTAGTTTCTTCAAGCTGTTGAACTTCTAAATCAGCTTCCCTTTGCAAGTCACTGCTGAAATCTGCCACAAAGTCAGCTAAGGCTTGGGATTTAATGGCAGTCCTTGGTTCATATCTTATAACATAAGCACTAAGCTTCACTGCCCACTTAGCCATCCTTCCTGACATTTCAGGTTTCCTGAGAACATTCTTAATTGGAAAATTAGTCTTAACAATAATGGCATGAGTTTCAAAATATTGTCTTAATTTAGTAGATGCCATAATTAATGCAAGGATAAGTTTTTCTAAATGTGAATACCTAGATTCAGCATCAAGCAAACTCTTACTTACATAATAGACAGGATGTTGTGTACCTTCGTGATCCTTAACAAGGATCACACTTACTGCTTTAGAGGATACCGCCAAATACAAGGATAATATGTCCCCTTTTTTCTGGTTTCATCAAGGCAGGGGCTGAGGATAGGTAATCCTTAAGAGCTTTGAGAGCATTTTCATGCTTTTCAGTCCACTCAAATTTCTTGTTCTTCCTCAAAATGTCATAGAATTCCTTGCATTTTTCTGAGGATTTGGATATGAACCTGTTCAAGGCTGCGATCCTGCCTGTCAATCTTTGCACATCCCTGGCATTGGCAGGAGATTTGATATTCACAATAGCCTTAATTTGCTATGGACTTGCTTCAATGCCTCTTTTTGTCACCATATAGCCTAGGAATTTACCTGCTTTAACACCAAAGTGACACTTGGAAGGATTTAGTTTCATATTAAATTTATGAAGGATATTGAATGCTTCCTCCAAGTCTCTAAGGTGATCCTCAGCTTTCTTGGACTTAACCACCATGTCATCTATATAGACCTCCATAGTGTGTCCAATTTTTTCTTTGAACATCATATTGACTAGCCTTTGATAGGTAGCACCTGCATTTCTCAGTCCAAATGGCATAGCAATATAACAATATATACCAGTTGGGGTCATAAAGGCTGTATCCTCTTGATCAGATGGTTCCATCTGAATTTGTTGAAATCCAGATGAAGCATTCATAAAAGTCAACAATTCATGACCCGCGGTAGCATCCACCATGGAGTCAATGTGGGGTAATGGGAAAGGATCCTTGGGACATGCCTTGTTTAAATCAGTAAAATCGACACATACCTTCCACTTTCCATTTTTCTTTTGAACAACAACCACATTGGCTAACCACCTTGGATACTTAACCTCTCTTATCATACCTGCCTGAAGTAGTTTATCTACCTCTTCCTGGATAATAGCATTCTTTTCAGGTGCAAACTTCCTCCTCTTTTGATGAATTGGCTTGAATGACCTGTCAATGCCAAGTTTATGAGTAATTATATCTTTAGATATACCTGTCATATCCTCATGCTTCCAGGCAAAGGTAGTTTTCCTCCTCTTCAGGAAGGATACTAAATCCTGTTCAATGTTGCTGAGGATCCCTGATCCTATGAAGACTATGGATTCAGGATCATGAGGATCCATAAGGACTTCTTTCACATCCTGTTCTCTTGCCTCCAAGACATCTCTTGAAGGATGCTTTAATTGCTATTGCTCCCTTGGTCTTGAGGCTGGCTTCATTGATGTCGTGTAACAATTCTTAGCTTCTTGTTAATCACTCTCAATTTTTACCACTCCCCATGGACTAGGAAGCTTTACACATTGATGATAGGTAGATGGGACTGCCTTCATGTCATGTATCCATGGCCTGCCAAGGATAACATTACAACAAGATAAGCAATCAATAACACAAAATTTTTGATAAGAATGGAGTCCTTCAATATAGATGGGGAGTTTGATGTCCCCCAATGTATTCTTTGTCTCTCCGCTGAATCCCACAAGAACTGAGGATCTTGGGACAATGTCTGATTCAGGGATGTTCATCTTCTTGAGGACATCAAGCTGAATGATGTTTACTGAGCTTCCTCCATCTATCAGGATTCTGCGAACAAAATGGTTAGAAATAAACAGAGTAATAACAAGACCATCATGATGAGGATCCTGAACATCAACACGATCATCCTCATCAAAAGTTATAATTTTATCCTTGGTAACAGTGGAGGTCCGGATGGGTCTGTCTCCATTATCCATCTTGGTTTCCTTGGCATGTCTTTTGGCCGCTAAAAAGGAAGTACCACAAATGTCTGATCCACCGGATATGAAGTTTATTACTTGTGCATATGCTGGAGGAGCAGGAGCCTTTTCCGGGATCCTTTCAGGATCCTGGATCCTTGAATTCTTTCGTCCCAAAAGCTCCTTCAAGTGCCCCTTGCTTAACAAGTAACCAATTTCTTTTCTCAGTGCAATACACTCTTCGGTGAGATGTCTGAAATCCTCATGATATGCACACCATTTGGACTTGTCTTTTATTGCGGCTGGTTTATCACTTTTCCTTGGCCATCTTGCTTTCTCACCTAGATTCGGCATTGCAAGAATTAGTTCATTGTTATCAACAGAAAAACAGTATTCAGAAATTGGAGGATAATCCTCATCATCCTCTTCTTGTTCTACTGCATGCACATTCTGGTTATCAGACTTGTTGTAGGACTTAAACTAGTTATTCTTGAAGTAGGATCCTTGCTTTTCCTATTTTGAGGATCCTGCCAATCTCTCCTGGATCCTTTTATCATCCTCTAATCGGATAAATCTAAGGGCACTGGTTCTCACTTCATCAAGATTCCTGCATGGGGTCATAACAAGATCATCATAGAATAATGAATCCCTAAGCAAACCCATTTTAAAGGCTTCCACAACCGTAGCTATATCTAGGTTAGGAATGTCTAAGGATTCTTTACTGAACTTAGAGATATAATCTCTAAGTGATTCATTTTGACGTTGTGTTACCCTATATAAATCACTAGTTAATCGTTCAAATTTTCAACTACATGAGAATTGACTATTAAACAGGTTAACTAGATTAGCAAATGAAGTAATAGAGTAAGGGGGAAGACTTAGCAGCAATTTAAGAGCAGATCCTGTAAGTGTGGATCCGAAACCCTTGCATAGACATGCTTCTTTTAACCTCTCTGGGATGGGGTTGATCTCCATCCTTTGTCTATATTGAGCTACATGTTCCTCTGGATCCGTTGAACCATCATACAACTTCATAGTTGGTATTTGAAACCTTTTGGGTATCTCAGCATCACAAATAGGTGGTGCAAAACGAGATATCCTATGGCTCCCATCTGTAATTTCAGGAATGGGCTTAACCACTCCTGGAACGCTAGATATCATATCCTTCAGCTTCTGTAATTCCCTAGCCATAGCTTGATTGATACCTGTATCCTGCATAGAGCCATGGTTAGTGTTATAAGAATTATTGAAAGTGTTACCTCCCAAAGGATTCAAGTTTGGAATCACAGATGTGAATCCATATTGACGGGATTCTGGTATGATTGAGGGACCAGAAGAGGCAATTGTCTGCATTGGAATGAAGTCTCCTTGATGAACATCTGTGCTTGGGGGTTGTACACTTATCAAGAATCCTTGATCCTGAAAGATGTTGGATCCCTGAACCTGAGAGGATCCCTGAGGCTGAGAGGATCCTTGAACTTGAAAGGATCCCTGAGGCTGAGAGGATCCTTGAACTTGAAAGGATCCCTGAGGCTGAGAGGATCCTTGAACCTGAAATGAGGATCCTTGAACCTGAGAGGATCCTTGAACCATGGAGGATCCTTGAACTGTGTGTGCCCCCATATATCCTCCTGAGCTGACGAAGGATCCCTGATGCTGGAAAGAGGATCCCGAAGGCTGAAAGTGAGACCCAAAAGCCTGACTCATAGTTGTTGTTCCATAACGTCTTTCCAATGGTCCACTTTGTTACTGGATGTCTGGAACTGCAGATTGTAGGGCAGTTACGGCTGGAGTGTCAAAATTCAGTGATCTAGGTATCAGAGGAGAGTGATCCTCCCCTGATCTCTTCTGTTTCTTGATGTCACCGATTTCCCGGAGGATCCTTTCGTTGGCTTTTTCCTGCTCTTGTAAGTGATCCCTCATCTGCAAAATCAGAGTAAAAAGATCATTAGTAGTAGGATTAGAAGAAACAGAAGAAGTTGGTGGTTTTGGAAAAATGGGGCTTTGTCTCTTTGCAGCATTTTCAACATTCTTCTGGGATCCAGAAGGTGGTGGAGGCAAAGGAGGAATGCCCTGTGAAGAACTCATTGCCGGCATTGAACTGGAAGTGTTCTTTGCCGAAGAAGCCATCTGCTTGGTTGTAATGAACTGGAATGATCACTGTTTTGGTCAAAAAATCTGTTGAGGATATTACAACCAAACTCTTTGTTACAGGGAATGATGCTCAAAATGTGTAACAGCGAAGAAGATCACTTCAATGTAAATTGCACAAACAACACAAGGATTTATACGGGGAAAAAGCCCTTGATCAAGAGTTGATCTCCGGCACAAAAAACCCCGGGTGATGGAAACTACCGATCACCAAGCTCAAATAAATGAATTAATGTTTACAACTTCGGATAGTAACGAGCTAGGTACAAGGATCACTACGGTGATATGTGTAGAAAGTGTATGAAATTGCTAAGTGTTTGAACGAGAGCTTGTATGAGCGTTTGTACGAGTGTGTGTAACTGCAAAAAGTGACTAAGTGTTTCTACTAGCTCGTTACTCCCTTTTAAAATAGAAATAACCACCTAAACTAACTATCCGACTTTCGTGCCAAGCCTCCACGTTCTCCACAACGTCTATTTTTGGTCAAGCACGTGCAGAATAGTTTAGGAATATTCTCCAGGAATGTCGCCAAGACCTGGTCAAGCTCGTCATACCTGCGAGATAGTATAATACATAAGTAAACAATCGTCAGTACGAGGATCCTTAAAGTGATCCATGATCCTGATCCTGAAGCTCTTCTGAGGATCACCACCTGTCACAGAAGTAAGGATCACCAGTTAGGATAACGAATAAGGATCACTAATTGTTAGAAAATCCTCCCCTAACAATTGCCCCCAAAATATAAGGAGTGAAATTGTAAAATTAGCGAGTTATGTTTTCTTGATCTTATCCGTAACAAACTAACGGATATATAGCCGTTAAAATAGAACTAGCCGTTGCGATGATGATGTCACGGAAGTGACAATCCTGCAGAATCATAATTATAAATAGAGATATAGATAGGATCAATATGCATTCAAATCCGAAAGAAACTCCCTTTATAATCTCAATTGAAGATCAATCAGGTATCTCTTTCTCCTCTTTCTTCCTTTCTTACTCTGTTCTTCTTTTTTTATCTTCATCACTTCGAAAATGTTGCTTCGAAGTTCCCCGGCCAAGGATCACAATAAGGATAGCCCTTTGAAGAGTCAGAAGATCATCAAGGACTCATTGAACGAGAGGTGTTGCTTTAACGATGCACAAATAGATAACATCCGTCACCGTTTTCCGGCGAATGTCTTTTTCAAACCTTTCGATCCAACTGCCCTGAGCGACTATGTTTCAGAAACATGGGTTGCCTTTCCAGTTACTCCATTTGCTATAGGGTACACCTATCCTTTCCCGGAATTCACACAATCCTTCTTTTCCCTTACCGGCATATCTTACATTCAAGCCATGCCGATGATTTGGAGGGTTTTATACACCCTGGAGAGGATCATCGAGCAGGAAGGCGTTGATTTAGGAATGTCAGAACTGGCGGAACTGTATGATCTTACTACCTTTGGATCCCACCGTTATTTGTTCAAACGAAAACCCAGTGCAGATCATCCTCTTCTCAAAGTCACCAAAAACGACAAAGATTGGAAACGTCGCTTCTTCTTTGTAAGAAGGGATACCATTTCAGATGGAGAGCATTTACCAAGAACATGGTCCACCCATGGTAGGCCGGAGGATCCTGGGAAGGATCACCAGATGGTCATGTTTTTGTAATAGGATCACTAACCCCTTCTTTGTCTTGTGTCATGCAGCCATCTCTGTTTCACATCTCATCACAACACCCGCAACCAGGGAGAGACTTGCTGCTTTCTGGGGACTCGACCCTGAAACTAGAACTTTTAAGACAATAACCCAAGACTCACAGGAGGTATCCTCAGGCTCTGTCACAATGTCAAGTAAGTATCCTTGTTTAAAATTTAAATAAATAGTTAAATGTATATTAAGAAAAGATACTTATCTTGTTTTGGTTGTGTAGGTGCTGGAAAATCTGCCAAAGCTGCTTCAAGGTTCAGTGTCACCGATCTCACCACTGTCAAATCCTCCAAAAGAAAGGTTCCTACCAGCCCCACAGCTTCAATCCCCAAGGCACCCCTCAAAGGAAAGGGAATCAAGAAAAGAAAGACTTCCGAGGCTGAGGATTTGCAGGGTCTGCCCCTAATTCGCCACCAGTTCCTCGAGTACTTTAATGATGTAATGATTACTGTCTCTGCTCGTATATCCTGCTATCATATCCTGCTGATCTAAGGATCACTTGGTCTCGAACTGCTTTATCCTTTTCTTTTGCAGAAATTTGCTGAGATTGAGGATTACGTAGGCCACGTTGAGGATCAAGATAAAAAGATTGCCGACCTCCAGCAGGTTGCCGTGCTCAAGGATCTTGCACTTGCTGATCTTCAGAAGGAACTCCAGGATACCAAACAGAAGATGGCTAAGGTGCTGGTTAACTTTGACTATGAAAGGCAGGAGATCACAGATGATGCTAAAGTTTCTGCCGCCATAGCAATGTACAAAACCAAGCTTCAAATGGCCTTGGAAGCTCAGGATCCTGCCTTTGACAAAAGTAGCTGGGAAATTGAAGAATGGAAGGCAAGGCTGGCTGAATTGGGTGATGAAGAGGAGGCTGGAGAGATCTTGACAATCGAGGCTGGTAGCAAGGATGAAGCTGGTGAAGCAAGTGGTGCCGGAGGTGGTGATGCAGCGAAGGTTTAGGCTGCTTGATTGGGCAATGATGGACATTTCTAGACGTAGCCGGAGCCCAATTTTTTTTAAGTTTGAAAGTTTGTTTTGGTGATGATGTCTTTTGTTGAACAACGATGGGTTGTACTAAACAATAGGTTTTTAGGATTAAGGGTCATGTATGATCCTTTGGACAATAGGCAGGATTGCAATTGGTGGAGGGATCCTCTGTTTGGGGGATGAAGCCATTGTGATCCTGCCGCCTTTATATTCCTGCACTATCTCTGAACTCATTATCATGGACACCCTTTACCTACCCCAGCGGACGGGCCACGTTTTGCTGGTAGATGCTCGGGTAGGTAATTTTGACAACCTTTAAAGGGTTAGCCTTATGTTGATAAATAAAAACTTAACCTTTTGTCGCTTATCATGTGTTGTTATCCTTTTTATTATCTTACTTTCCAACTGTTATAATGTTCAATCTGTTTATACTTATCAAGCCTTGAAAAATTAGAAAAGATATCCAAAAAGTTTAGGATATGATCAAGGATCACATATCCCATAACCGATAGGTTCTAAAAAGTGATATGGTTTAAGAAACACAAGTTCAGTTGTCAAGTATAAGGGTTATTTAAAAGAATAATGAATAAAGTCAAAAGAGTTAAGGATCATACCTGAGGATCCAAGTTAGAATCCTAACCATAATAAGGATAACTATAAGGTAGACCTTAGAGTGAAATAAGGATCAAGGATCCCTAGCTGCCTATCTTCAAGGACCTGAAATAGAGCATAACTTGGGACTAAGCCAATATAAGAAAAGAGTTAGCAACTGGGGACAAGCCCAAGGATAACTGGGGACAAGCCCAAGGATAACTGGGGACAAGCCCAAGGATAACTGAGGACAAGCCCAAGGATAACTGGGGACAAGCCCAAGGATAACTGGGGACAAGCCCAAGGATCGTGTGTAAACTGGAGTATGGCCCTGACTGGCGACTATCCAAACTTAGTGACATGAATATGCCAAAACCTTAGCTAACGTGAAAACGTTAGAAACCTTAGCTAACGTGAAAACGTTAGAAACCTTATGAACGGATGTATGGTACGTCTACCATTATACGTAGGATCCTAAGCATAGCCAGAACAATGGAATTATCAGCCCCTAGAACGAGTACTGGTCCCAAAGCCTTGAACTACACCAGGATCATCGTGCGCTACAGGCGGAATCTGGGGACAAGCCCGAATAGCTGGGGTTAAACCCAAAAGACGGATTGCTTCTGTGGATAACCAACGTTATGCTAAGGATACCTGAACTTTCAAAACTTGAACTCACGTGAGAGATGGATAAAGGATACATGATCCTTATCCTTATAAGAGAAAATAATGAAATGAAATAGCTCAAGTTTAGGATATTACCTAAGTAAGGATCACCGATACTTTGAGGATCCTTTAAGGATATCCCTTCTCGCTAGGATCACCTCTGCCATGAGGATCCTGGTCACATAAAATATTTCTTCAAGTGGACAGCATTCCAAGCTCTTGGTAGCAGATCACCTTCCATGGTTAGCAATCTATATGCCCCCTTTCCTGCTTCAGCTTCAATCAAATAAGGGCCTTCCCATTTTGGAGCCAGTTTCCCATCAGCAGGATTGGTAGTATTTTGAAATGCTTTCCTTAATACCATATCTCCAACTTGAAACCTCCTGATCCTGACATTTTTGTTGTAAGCACCAACCATTCTTTGCTGATAACTGGCCATCCTTATCCTAGCCATATCCCTGATTTCTTTAATAGTATCCAGGTCTTGAGCCAAGTTTTCATTATTTTCCTCAGGATCACGAGTAGTTGTTCTAGCAGTTGGAACCACCATTTCTGTTGGGATCACCGATTCTGCCCCAAACACCAAAGAGAATGGTGTTTGACCAGTAGCATTCTTAGGGGTTGTCCTGTCAGCCCAAAGCACATAGGGTAGTTCTTCTGCCCATTTCCCTTTCTTGGATCCAAGCTTCTTCTTCAAATTGTTGATGATGATCTTGTTGGATGATTCTGCTTGGCCATTAGCTTGTGGGTGGACTGGTGTTGATGTTATCATCCTAATCCCCCAGCTGTCACAAAAGTTAGTGGTTCTGCCCCCAATAAATTGGGAACCATTATCACATATAATCTCAGAAGGAATTCCAAATCTAGTTATAATATTTCTTTTAATGAAGGATATAACTTCCTTTTCTCTAACTTGGGCAAAAGCTTCAGCCTCTATCCATTTGGAGAAGTAGTCAGTCATAGCTAGCATGAATATTTTTCCACCAGGTGCCTTAGGGAGCTTGCCAACCATATCCATACCCCATCTCATAAATGGCCAAGAGGAGGATATAGGATGCAATAATTCAGCTGGTTGATGAAGGATATTGCTGTGTCTCTGGCAAGGATCACATCTTCTGGCATACTCCACAGCATCTTTCTTCATGGTTGGCCAGTAGTATCCTGTCCTCAGGATCCTTGAGAATAATGCCCTGCCCCCAGTGTGGTTTCCACAATCTCCTTCATGGAAGTCTTTTAAAACTTCTTGAACTTCAGGATCCTCAATGCATCTCAAGTATGGTCCTGCAAGAGATCGTCTATACAACATATTATTTAAAATTGTGAATTGAGATACCTTAGATTTGAAAGCCCTAGGGTTTTCTCCTGTAGGAATCTCTCCATGTTGTAAGTATCTCATAATTGGTGAGATCCATGATCCTGATCCTGAATGGGATCGAGTATCCTCACTAGGGATCATTGCAGAATTATTCCCTATCTCCATAGCCACATGATCCTCAATAGCTGGGGTCAGGATATGAATAATAGGGATCTTGATATCCTCTGAGATCTTTAAAGATGATCCTAAGTTAGCCAATGCATCAGCTTCTGTATTTTCTTCCCTTGGTACCTGTGACAAACTAAAGGAAACAAAAGAGAGTGCCAAACTTTTGACTATCTCCAAATATTTGGTTAGCTTTTCACCTTTAACAGCATATGATCCATTAAAGTGGTTTGTAATCAACAAAGAATCTACGTGTACCTCAAGATACCTGATCCCCATATGCTTTGCAATTTGCAAACCAGCAATTAAGGCTTCATATTCAGCCTCATTATTAGTGGTTTGGAACTCACAAGCTATAGAATGGGGTATTATGTCCCCCTGTGGCGATTTTAGTAGTATTCCAAGCCCTGTGCCTTTGACGTTTGAGGATCCATCAGTATAGAGTATCCAAGGATCCTTGGTCTCTTCTAGTTGCTGGACTTCTAGCTCAGCTTCTTCTTGTAAATCACTACTGAAATCAGCCACAAAGTCAGCTAATGCTTGGGATTTGATGGCTGTCCTAGGCTCATATCTTATATCATATGCACTCAGCTTTACTGCCCACTTAGCCATCCTTCCTGACATCTCTGGTTTCCTGAGGACATTCTTAATTGGAAAATTAGTTTTAACAATGATAATATGAGTTTCAAAATAATGTCTTAACTTGGTAGATGCCATAATTAATGCAAGAATAAGCTTTTCAAGGTGTGAATACCTGGATTCGGCATCAAGTAAACTTTTACTTACATAATAAACAGGATGTTGTGTACCTTGATGATCCTTAACAAGGACCGCACTTACTGCTTTTGAGGATACTGCAAGATACAAGGATAACACTTCACCTTTTTCTGGTTTCATTAAAGCCGGGGCCGAGGATAGGTAATCTTTGAGGGCTTTTAAAGCATTTTCATGCTTCTCCGTCCACTCAAATTTCTTGTTCTTCCTTAGGATATCATAGAATTCTTTACACTTCTCGGAGGACTTGGATATAAATCTGTTCAAGGCTGCTATCCTTCCTGTTAGCCTTTGAACATCCTTAGCATTTGCCGGAGATTTGATGTTCACTATTGCTTTGATTTGTTCCGGGCTAGCTTCAATGCCTCTCTTTGTCACCATATATCCTAAGAATTTACCTGCTTTAACACCAAAGTGACATTTTGAAGGATTAAGTTTCATGTTATATTTATCAAGGATATCGAATGCTTCCTCCAAGTCTCTTAGGTGATCCTCAGCTTTTAAGGATTTTACCACCATATCATCTATGTAAACCTCCATAGTTTGTCCAATCTGATCCTTGAACATCATATTCACCAGCCTTTGGTATGTTGCACCTGCATTTCTTAATCCGAACGGCATAGCAATATAGCAGTATATACCAGTTGGAGTCATGAAGGCTGTATCCTCTTGGTCGGATGGTTCCATTTGGATTTGTTGAAATCCAGATGAAGCATCCATAAAAGTTAACAGTTCATGACCCGCGGTTGCATCCACCATGGAGTCAATGTGGGGTAAAGGGAAAGGATCCTTGGGACATGCCTTATTTAAATCGGTAAAATCGACACATACCCTCCACTTTCCGTTTTTCTTTTGAACAACAACGACATTGGCCAACCATCTTGGATACTTGACCTCTCTAATCATACCTGCCCGGAGCAATTTCTCTACCTCTTCTTGGATGATGGCATTCCTTTCTGGTGCAAACTTTCTTCTCCTTTGATGGATTGGTTTGAAGGATCTGTCAATGCCGAGTTTATGAGTGATAACATCCTTAGATATACCAGTCATGTCTTCGTGTTTCCATGCAAAGGTAGTCTTTCTCCTTTTGAGGAAGGATACGAGGTCTTCTTTCATTTCGCCAAGGATCCCTGATCCGATATAGATTTTGGATTCAGGATCATCGGAATCCATGAGGATTTCTACCACATCCTGCTCCCTGGCCTCCAAGACATTCCTTGGAGGATACCTTGATTGCTATTGCTCCCTTGACTTCGAGGCTGGTTTCATCGATGAAGTGTAACAATTCTTAGCCTCCTGCTGATCACTATCAATCTTTACTATTCCCCAAGGACTAGGGAGCTTCACACATTGGTGGTAAGTAGATGGGACTGCTTTCATATCGTGTATCCAGGGCCTGCCAAGGATAACATTACAACAAGATAAACAGTCAATAACACAAAATTTTTGATAAGAGTGTAAGCCTTCAATATATATTGGGAGTTTAATGTCCCCCAGGGTGTTCTTAGTTTCGCCACTAAACCCCACGAGCACGGAGGATCTTGGTATGATCTCTGATTCAGGAATACCCATCTTCTTTAGAACATCAAGCTGGATAATATTCACTGAACTTCCTCCGTCTATAAGGATCCTGCGGATAAAATGGTTAGATATGAAAAGAGTGATAACTAAACCATCGTGATGAGGATCCTGGATATCAACACGATCCTCTACATCAAAGGTTATGACTTTTCCTTCGGAGACACTTGATGTTCGAACTGGTCTTTCTCCATTATCCATTTTAGTTTCCTTTGCATGCCTTTTAGCTGCTGAGAAGGATGTGCCACAAATGTCGGATCCTCCAGAAATAAAGTTTATCACTTGTGCATCTGCTGGAGGAGCTGGAGCCTTCTCAGGGATCCTTTCAGGATCCTGAGTCCTTGACTTTTTTCTTCCCAACAACTCTTTTAGGTGCCCTTTGCTCAACAAGTATCCAATTTCCTTCCTTAATGCAATGCATTCTTCTGTGAGGTGCCCAAAATCTTCATGATATGCACACCATTTTGATTTATCCTTAGTTGCAGCTGGCCTATCATTCTTTCTCGGCCATCTAGCTTTATCACCTAGGTTCTGCATAGCAAGGATTAGTTCATTGTTATCAACACTAAAACAATATTCAGAAATTGGAGGATAATCCTCATCATCCTCTTCTTGATCAACAGAATGCACGTTCTGATTATCAGATCTGTTGTAGGATCTGAACTTGTTGTTCCTGAATGAGGATCCTTGCTTATCCTGCTTTGAGGATCCTGCTAACCTTTCCTGGATCCTCTTGTCATCTTCTAGCCGAATGAATCTAAGTGCTCGGGTTCTTACCTCATCTAAGTTCCTGCATGGTGTCATAACAAGATCATCATAGAAAGACGAATCCCTAAGCAATCCCATTTTAAAGGCCTCAACAGCCGTGGCTATATCTAAGTTGGGGATGTCTAAGGATTCTTTGCTGAATTTGGTAATGTAATCCCTTAATGATTCATTATGACCCTGGGTTATCCTATATAAATCACTAGTTAATCGTTCAAATTTCCTACTACAAGAAAACTGATTATTAAACAAGTTAACTAGGTTGGCAAATGAGGTAATAGAGTAGGGAGGAAGACTTAGCAGCCATTTAAGAGCTGATCCAGTAAGAGTGGATCCGAATCCTTTGCACAGGCATGCTTCCTTTAACCTTTCTGGGATTGGATTGATTTCCATCCTTTCCCTATATTGTGCTATGTGTTCCTCAGGATCAGTCGAACCATCATACAGCTTCATTGTAGGCACGTGGAACCTCTTGGGTATCTCAGCATCACAGATTGGTGGTGCAAAACGAGATATCTTGTGGCTCCCATCTGCAATCTCTGGGATAGGTTTGACCACTCCCGGAACACTTGATATCATATCCTTTAGCTTTTTCAATTCTCTGGCCATGGCATGATTGATACCTGGATCCTGCATAAGACCATGGTTAGTAGTGTGAGAATTATTAAAAGTGTTACCTCCCATTGGATTCAAGTTAGGAAGAATAGATGTTAATCCGTATTATTGAGGCTCTGGAATGATCGAGGGACCAGTAGAGGCATTGGTCTGCATTGGAATAAAATCTCCCTGATGGACATCTGAACTTCCTGTTTGCAAACTCCTCAAGGATCCTGGCATCTGGAAGGATCCTTGAAACTGAGACGATCCTGGAGCGAAGGAGGATCCTTGAACCTGGGATGATCCTGGAACAAAGGAGGATCCTTGAACCTGGGATGATCCTGGAACAAAGGAGGATCCTTGAAACTGCTGCATTCCTGAATATCCTCCTGAACTCGTAAGGGATCCCATATGCTGAGGATAGGATCCCGCTGGCTGGAAATATGAACCTGATGCCTGGGTCATTGTTGTTGTTCCGTAGTGCACTCCTTTTGGTCCACCCACATATTGAATGTCTGGAACCACTGATGGCTGAGAAGTAATCACCGGGGTATCAAAATTCAAAGATCTGGGCATCAGTGGGGAACGATCCTCTGCCGTTTTCTTCTGTTTCTTAATTTCGTCAATCTCCCGGAGGATCCTTTCATTGGTCTTGTCCTGCTCTTGTGCATGATTCCTCATCTGCAAAATCAAGGCATAGAGATCATTAGTAGTAGGATTAGTTGAAACAGAAGAAGTAGGTGGTTTTGAGAAAATGGGAGTTGGTTTCTTCGCGGCATTCTCAGTATTCTTCTGGGATCCAGAAGGTGGTGGAGGCAAAGGAGGGACGCCTTGTGAAGAAGTGAATGAAGGCATCAAGTTTGAAGTATTCTTCGCTGAGGAAGCCATTTGCTTGATTGTAGTGAACCGGAATGAGCACAGAAATGCGAATTCTTCTAAGGACAAAGCACCAATTGCCCCACGGTGGGCGCCAAACTGTTTTGGTCAAAAAATCTGTTGAGGATATTACAACCAAACTCTTTGTTACGGGGAATGATGCTCAAAATGTGTAACAGCGAAGAAGATCACTTCAATGTAAATTGCACAAACAACACAAGGATTTATACGGGGAAAAAGCCCTTGATCAAGAGTTGATCTCTGGCACAAAAAACCCCGGGTGATGGAAACTACCGATCACCAAGCTCAAATAAATGAATTAATGTTTACAACTTCGGATAGTAACGAGCTAGGTACAAGGATCACTACGGTGATATGTGTAGAAAGTGTATGAAATTGCTAAGTGTTTGAACGAGAGCTTGTATGAGCGTTTGTACGAGTGTGTGTAACTGCAAAAAGTGACTAAGTGTTTCTACTAGCTCGTTACTCCCTTTTAAAATAGAAATAACCACCTAAACTAACTATCCGACTTTCGTGCCAAGCCTCCACGTTCTCCACAACGTCTATTTTTGGTCAAGCACGTGCAGAATAGTTTAGGAATATTCTCCAGGAATGTCGCCAAGACCTGGTCAAGCTCGTCATACCTGCGAGATAGTATAATACATAAGTAAACAATCGTCAGTACGAGGATCCTTAAAGTGATCCATGATCCTGATCCTGAAGCTCTTCTGAGGATCACCACCTGTCACAGAAGTAAGGATCACCAGTTAGGATAACGAATAAGGATCACTAATTGTTAGAAAATCCTCCCCTAACAATCACAAAAACAAGAGTTTCTTAGGATTGAAGCACCTATTGCCCCACGGTGGACGCCAAACTGTTTTGGTCAAAAATCAAGCAAGGATAATGCAACCAAATCTTTTGTTGTGAGGTGTGATGCTCGAATCAATGAACAATGTTAAGGATAACTCAGAAATGTAATGAACAAGTGACACAAGGATTTATACGAGGAAAAAGCCCTTGATCAAGAGTTGATCTCCGGCATAAAAAACCTCGGGTGATGGAAACTACCGATCACCGACTAAGATTAAACAAAAGAAGTTTACAACTCGGGATGATAACAAGCTTGTTACAAGGATCACTAGTGTGCAATGTGCAAAAAATGTATGAAATCGCCAAGTAGTGTTTGAGAGCTGATTGAGAGCAGTTACGAGAGTGTGTGTATACCAAAATTAGCTAAGTGTTCTAACTCAAGCTTGTTATCCCCATTTTAAATTAGAAATAACTAAACTAACTAACTATCCGCAAAACCCACGATCTCCATAACGTCCACAAGAGCCAAGCACGTGCGGAATATTGAGGGAATATGCTCTAGGAATTTCGGTGAGACTTGGTCCATGCCTTTGCTCCTGCAAAACAAGATTACGTACAAGGTAGACAATTGTTAGTATAAGGATAATAATAAGGATCCTGAATCCTGATCCTGCAACGCTTACTGAGGATCCTTAATTCAAACAGAATTGAGGATCCATGATCCTGGTAGCACTTGAGGATCCGTGATCCTTAGGATTGGAAAATCCTCCCCTAACACCTGTGATCTGGTGTTGGTCTTTGATCTTATGGGTGTTCTTGATAACCTTAGTGGTGTGAAGCCTATTAGTACACTCACGGTGTGTGACAACCCATATACTAGTACGGGGTCCCATTTTGGAGAAGAGGTTGACCCATCTGTGGAAACACATCTTGTGATCAACCCTCGTTTATCAAGGATATCATTGTTTTTCTGCACGATCTATATGTTAGATTTGGCGCAGACCAAAAGTTGGGGAACCCATGTTAAAATTTATATGTCTTTATATATATTTTGTTGTTATAACGTCTCCTGTTAAATAAAGATCAATCACCATAACCAATCACAAGTGTCATTAGCAACCTATATGGAGCACCTATGTATCCTCGATGATCCCTAGTTAGAAGGATCTTGACTAGAAGGATCGCCAGTTATAGCATTGTAGAAGTAGAAGAGTAGTTAGATGTCTATAACCCAATCTTAGAGATTTCTTTCTAAAAGGAGTCTTCTTCTAAGCAAGAGAAATGAATTAACTCGAACCAGGCCTAATTCTAATTTAACCTCAAAGTCATAATTTGTAAATTTAATGAAAAGTCGTCGGTAACCTTAGCTAGCAACTAGTCTTTTTTAATTAATTCACCACACCACTTGCCAATAACCTAACCATAATTCACCTCGAGTGGAGTCGAGGAGCCAAAGCAACACTCTTCGTGCTCTAGATATCCTCTACTAAATCTCTATTACTTGTTTTTATTTCAGGATTTAAATAAATTAATGAACAAACAAAAGATAATTAATTAACTAGTTGGTAATTTAAAGTTGAGTAGTAAAAGTCGTATCCTTTGGGTTCGATACTTGGTTCTTACTGTTAGGGATAGAATTTTATTGATTATGGATCACGGATCCTCAGTTCAACCTAGATTAAGGATCCTCAGGAAATGGTGCAGGAAGGTTAAGGATCCAGGATCCTCTTTGATATTCTAAAACTAACAATTGTTTCCATCATCCTCTAGCTTGTTTTGCAGGTGTATTTCGAAGGAGACTTGTTCTAACCGAGATTCTAGGGGAATATGCTCCTTATCATAGAACGTGCATGAGATGATGACCGTTGTGGTGATCGTGGATGGCAAGCATAATTTTCGGATTGTTAGTTATCTAGATATTTTTCATTCTAAAAAGGGATAACAAGCTATTTTTAGGAACACAATTGCTCACATTCGAACTCTCTCTGAAACCAGTTGGTGAACACACACCCAAACACACTAGAAATCATTGTATTGAGCTTGTTATCATCCAAAGTTGTAAGCTTTATTGTTTAATATAATTGATAGTGATAGTTTTCACTATCCAAGGTTTTTTATGCCGGAGATCATTCATTGATCAAGGGCTTTTTCCTCGTATAAATCCTTGTGTTCATCACCATTTTCATTCAATTCTTGTTTACACATTTGTTCATTTAACCAAGCATCCAACCTCATAAAAATCAGATTTGGTTACATTATCCTTGTGTGATTTTTGACCAAAACAGTTTGGCGCCCACCGTGGGGCAATTGGTGCTTCATATATGAAAAACTTGTTCATTTCATTCATTCTTGTTCATTACCATCAACCACATGGCTTCTCAGGGAAAAAACACTTCAAGCTCCATGTCAATGATCACCTCATCACAGGGCATTCCACCTTTGCCTCCTGTTTCTTCTGGATCCCAGAAGAATGCTGGGAATGCAACAAAGAAGAAAACCCCTGTTTTCACAAAAGCAACTACTGCTGTTTCTTCTGCTCCTACTAACAATGATCTTTATTCTTTGATTTTGCAGATGAAAAATTACATGCAACAGCAGGATCAAACTAATGGCAGGATCCTTTGTGAGATTGATGAAATCAAGAAATTGAAGAAGTCAGCAGAGGATCACTCTCCATTGGTACCGAGGTTATTGGATTTCACTACTCCAGCAACAACCGTTCAGCATTCTAAGATATCAGGTGTCCAGTATCATAGAGGATCATCAAGTATGCAGTATGGATCATCGGCTTTGACCCAAGCTCAAGGATCCTACTTCCAGCTCAGGATCCTCCCTTCAGCCTCAAGGATCCTCTTTCCAGCATCAAGGATCCTTCTCTAGTTCGGGAGGATACATGGGGACGCTGTCAGTTCAAGGATCCTACCCTCAGCATCAAGGATCCTCATCGCAGGTTCACGGATCCTCATCGCAGGGTCAAGGATCCATAAAATATCCTACAAGACCTTTAGCTCCAATGTATCCTGGATCCAATATTTTCCAGGATCAAGGATCCTTAGGGAATCAACAACCCAGAAGTTTTGAGATTCATGTGGGAGACTTCATTCCCATGCAGACTATTGCTTCATCTGGTCCCACGATTGTACCAGAACCACACCAATTTGGATTCACATATGGGATCCCAGCCTCGAATCAATCAGGAGGTAACACTTACTAACCATGGTTTTGTACAGGAACCAGGGATCAACCAGGCTATGGCAAGGGAATTGCAAAAACTCAAGGATATGATATCAAGTGTCCCGGAAGTGGTTAAACCAATTCCTAAGATTCCGGATGGGAGTCACAAGGTGTCTCACTTTGCACCACCTATATGTAATGCGGAGATACCAAAGAGATTCCAAACACCAAACATGAAGCTTTATGATTGTACAACTGATCCAGAAGAGCATTGTTTTGGTCAAAAATCAAGCTAGGATAATGCAACCAAATCTTCTGTTGTGAGGTGTGATGCTTGAATCAATGAACAAATGTATGAACAACTCGCAAATGAAATGAACAAGTGACACAAGGATTTATACGAGGAAAAAGCCCTTGATCAAGAGATGATCTCCGGCATAAAAAACCTCAGGTGATGGAAACTACCGATCACCAACTATAATTAAACAAATGATCATTACAACTCGGGATGATAACAAGCTTGTAACAAGGATCACTAGTGTGCAAAATGTATGAAATCGCTAACAAGTTTCAGAGAGCTTGCGAGAGTGTGTGTGTTTGCTAATTTTGCTAATTGTTCTAACTCAAGCTTGTTATCCCCTTTAAAAATAGAAATAATCTAAATAACAAACTATCCGCCAAATGTGCAAGCTACCCACGACTTCTAAAACGGTCATTCCAGCCATGCACGTGCAGAATATTGAGGGCATATTCCCCAAGAATATCGGCAAGACTAGGTCCAATACGTATACTCCTGCAAAACAAGTTTAAATATAGTGGAAGCAACCGTTAGTATAAGGATAACAATGAGGATCCTAGATCCTTAATCCTGCAACGTCTTCTGAGGATCCTTAATTCAAACAGAATAGAGGATCCGTGATCCTGGCTGCAATTGAGGATCCGTGATCCTTAGTTATGAAAAATCTATCCCCAACAATTGCCCTCAAAATATGAGGAATAAAATATAACTTATGAGTCATATTTTTGATCTTATCTCCAACGAACTAAATAATCGTAAATATAGCCGTTAGAGCAGGACTAGCCGTTACACATCTTGCGTCAGCGAAGTGACAACCTGCAGAATCATCATTATATATAGGTTAGAGATAAGGATCAATTTGCATTTAAATTCGAGTGATACTTCCCTTTAAATCCTCATTCAAAGATCGGAACATATATCTCTCTTCTCCTTCTCTCTTCATCTGATTTTCCGTTTCATCAAAATCTTATTATTACAATGAAGCTACGATCCTCCCCTGCCAAGGATCACCAGAAGGACAGTCCCCTAAAAAGCCAAGGGATTGTCAAAAATCCTTCATCTGAGCTCTGTCGTTTCACCGACCCGGAGATTGACCGGATTCGCCATTGCTTCCCGGCAGACACTGTCTTTAAACCTTTTGACCCTACTGCCAAAATTGACTCCGTCTCTGACACTTGGGTTGCTTTTCCGGCCACCCCATTCTTGATAGGATTCTCCTATCCTTTCCCTGCCTTCACCCAATCTTTCTTTTCACTCACCGGCATGTGCTATATTCAGGCCATGCCGATGATGTGGAGAGTATTGTACACCATAGAGAATATCATCGAGCAAGAGGCTATAAAGATAGGAATGTCCGAGTTGGCCAAGTTATATAACCTTGTAAGCCATGGTTCACACCGCTTCTTATTCAAACACAAACCTGGTGATGCTCACCCAATCCTTAAGACCACCAAGAATGATACCCATTGGAAAAACCGTTTCTTCTTTGTAAAGAGGGATTCTATTCCTGACGGGAAAGATCTCCCCAAAAAGTGGACCACCCATGGTAGGATATAGGATCCTTATAGAAGGATCATAGGGTGATTCTGTTTCTTTTAAGGATAACTGATCCTTTTCCGTCTTTTGTGCAGCCATCTCAGTTTCTCACCTCATAGAGTCACCTGCAACAAAAGAAAGGATCGCTGCCTTTTGGAGCCTTGATCCAGCTGTTAGAACGTTCCAGCCCAAAACAAAGGATTCACAAGAAGTATCCTCTGGTTCAGTCACCATGTCAAGTAAGTATTCTCAGTTATGCATAATTAAATATTTAAATAAATATAGAATAAGGATACTTATCTGTTATTTGTCCTTTGTAGGTGCCGGAAAGTCTACAAAATCAGCCTCCCGCTTCAGCGTTGGTGATCTTGATGCATTTGCCATCTCCAGGTCCGGCAAGAAACGACTTGCTGCCATTCCTAGCGTCCCAGTTCCTAAGGCTGTCAGCACCAAAGGCAAGGGTGGAAAAAAGAGGAAAACCGCTGACACTCTTGAAGGCCTGCCTCTCCTCTAGCATCAGTTTAAGGAATACGTCTCTGAGATAAGGATCCCGGATCCTTAAATATGTTCTGCCCATTTGAGTATAACGGATCCTGACTTGTGTCTCTCTTTTTTGCAGAAATTTGCTGAGATCCAAATGCTCATGGATTCCTATGCTGAAGAGGCTGAGCAAAAGGAGCTGGACTTCCAAAAGCTGTACCTGGCTAAGGATCAGACCATCTCTTCCCTCGAGAAGGAGCTCAACTTGGCGAAAAAGCAGCTGGTCATGGCTCACATCACTGCTGATCAGGAGAGGGTTGAAGTGATGGAGGGTGCTAAGCTCTCTGCTACCATTGCTATGCTCAAAATCAAACTGCAGATGGCCAAGGAAGCTGAGGATCCTGACTTTGACAGGAGCGCCTGGGACCAGGAAGGCTGGAAGGCCAGGCTGACTGAGCTGGATGATGAAGAGGAGACTGAAGAGGTTCTGGCAATAGAGGCTGGTAGCAGTGGGCTGAAGGATAAGGCTGAGGATGCAGCGGCTGGGAGTGATGGTGATGGTGATGCAGCGAAGGTGTAGGCTGCAACAATGGGCAATGATGGATTTATCTAGATGTGGCCGGAGCCCATTTTTTATGGTTTGGTAGTTTTTTGTTTGTTGATGTCTTTGAACAATGGTGGGTCTGTAATAACTCTAAACAATAGTTCTTAGGTTTAAGGATCACTGATCCTTCAGACAATAGGTAGGATAACAAATGGTGGAGGGATCCTCTGTTTGGGAGATGAAGCCATTATGATCCTGCCGTCTTTTTATTCATGCACTTATTTAGAACTTATTATCATGGACACCCTTTACCTACCCCAGCGGACGGGCCACAGATTGCTGGTAGATGCTTGGGGTAGGTAATTTTGACAACCTTTAGAGGGTTAACCTTTTGCTAAATAAATAAAAGCTTAATCTTTTGACTATCTCATGTGTTGTTATTTTTGTGAATACTTTACCTTTCAATTGTTATGATACACTTTGTTTGAATTCATAAGTTAAGAACAAAAGTGATGTCAAAAAGTTTAGGATGTGATTAAGGATCAAATATCCTATAATCGATAAATTCAAAAAAGTAGTGTAATTTAAGGATCATGTATCCTGTTGTCAAAGAATAAGGGTCACTTAGGATAAATAAAGAAAAAAATTAAGATGTTTAAGGATCATACCTGAGAATCCAAGTTAGGATCCTCAACCTTTGATACTTACAATTAGGATAACCCAAAAGACAAACCTTATTAAAAGGTTAGGATCAAGGATCCTTAGTTTTTATCTTCAAAAACCTAAAATGGAACATAACTTGGGACTAAGCCAATATAAGAGAAGAGTTAGCAACTGGGGACAAGCCCAACAATCTGGGGACAAGCCCAATAAACTGGGGACAAGCCCAAAAAACTGGGGACACGCCCAAAAAAAACTGGGGACAAGCCCAAATGATCTTGTGTAAACTAGAGTATGGCCCTCACTGGCGACTATCCAAACTTAGTGACATGAAAATGCCAAAACCTTAGCTAACATGAAAACGTTAGAAACCTTAGGAACGGATGTATGGTACGTCTACCATTATACGTAGGATCCTGAATACAGCCAGTACAATGAAATTGTCAGCCCCTAAAGCGGGTACTGGTCCCATTGCCTTGAACTGCACCAGGATCATCGTGCGCTACTGGCGAAACTGGGGACAAGCCCAAAAACCGGGGACAAGCCCAAAAAACTGGGGACAAGCCCATAAAACTTAGGAGACTTCTGAGGATAATTGATCCTTTGCTAAGGATACATCAACCTTCTGCAAAACTCAGAACTAAATGAAAGAGGGATAAAGGATCCAAGATCCTTCTCCTTGTAAATAAGTTAATTAAAGAAGTGAATAAATTAAAGTTAGATCATTACCAGAGTGAGGATCATCTATCCTCTGAGGATCCTTCATGGACATCGGACACGGAAATAGTTGAGGATCCTGGATCCTTACTACATGAAGTATCTCTTTAAGTGGACAGCATTCCAAGCTCTTGGTAGCAAATCTCCTTCCATTGTTAATAATTAATATGCCCCCTTTCTTGCCTTAGCTTCAATAAGGTAGGGATCTTCCCACTTTGGTGCTAACTTGCCATCAGCAGGATTGGTGGTATTCTGAAATGTTTTCCTCAATACCATGTCACCAACTTGGAATTTCCTGATCCTGACATTCTTATTGTAGGCTCCAGCCATCCTTTGTTGATAACTAGCCATTCTTATCCTTGCCAAATCCCTGAGTTCTTCTATGGTATCCAAATCTTGAACCAAGTTTTCAGCATTTCCTTCAGGATCACGAATGCTTGTTCTTGCGGTAGGAACCACCATCTCTGTAGGGATCACTGATTCTGCTCCAAATACTAAAGAAAATGGAGTTTGGCCAGTAGCATTCTTGGGAGTTATCCTATCAGCCCATAGTACATAAGGTAGTTCTTCTGCCCACTTTCCTTTCTTGGATCCAAGCTTCTTCTTCAAATTGTTGATGATGATCTTGTTGGATTATTCTGCTTGACCATTAGCTTGTGGGTGGACTGGTGTTGATGTTATCATCTTAATCCCCCAGCTGTCACAAAAGTTAGTAGTTCTACTCCCAATAAATTGGGATGCATTATCACAAACAATTTCAGAAGGGATACCAAATCTAGTAATAATATTTCTTTTAATAAATGATATCACTTCTTTTTCTCTGACTTGAGCAAAGGCTTCAGCCTCTATCCACTTGGAGAAGTAATCAGTCATGGCAAGCATGAATACCTTTCCTCAGGGTGCTTTGGGAAGTTTACCAACTATATCCATTCCCCATCTCATAAATGGCCAAGAAGACGATATAGGATACAGGAGCTCTGCTGGCTGATGAAGGATATTGCTATGTCTCTGACAAGCATCACATTTCTTGGCATAATCTACCGCATCCTTCTTCATGGTAGGCCAATAGTATCCTGTCCTAAGGATCCTTGAGAACAATGCCCTGCCCCCAGTGTGGTTTCCACAATCTCCTTCATGAAAATCCTTTAGGACTTCTTGAATTTCAGAATCCTCTATGCACCTTAGACATGGACCTGCAAGAGATCGTTTATATAACATGTCATTTAATATTGTAAATTGAGATACCTTGATTTTGAAAGCCCTTGGGTTTTCTCCTGTAGGGATCTCTCCATGTTGTATATATCTCATAATTGGAAGGATCCATGATCCTGAATGAGATTGTGCATTATCACTAGGAACCACTGCAGAATCCTCTTCGATCTCCATAGCTATGTGATCCTCAATAGCAGGAGCCAAAATATGGATGATAGGGATCTTGATATCCTTTGGAATTTTCAATGATGATCCAAGATTGGCCAATGCATCAGCTTCTGCATTCTCTTCCCTAGGTACCTGTGTCAAACTAAAAGAAACAAAAGAGAGTGCCAATTCCATGACTATCTCTAGGTATTTGATTAGTCGTTCACCTTTAACAGTATAAGACCCATTAAAGTGATTAGTAATTAATAATGAATCTACATGTACCTCAAGATACCTGATCCTCATATCCTTGGCAATTTGCAAACCAGCTATCAAGGCCTCATATTCAACCTCATTATTAGTAGTTTGAAACTCACAAGCTATTGAGTGGGGTATTATGTCCCCCTATGGTGATTTTAGTAGTATTCCAAGTCCTGTTCCTTTGACATTAGAGGCTCCATCAGTGAAGAGTATCTAAGGATCCTGAGTCTCTTCAAGCTGGTGAACTTCTAACTCAGCTTCTCTTTGTAAATCACTACTAAAATCTGCTACAAAGTCAGCTAATGCTTGGGATTTGATGGCGGTCCTTGGTTTATATCTTATATCATAAGCACTAAGCTTCACTGCCCATTTAGCCATCCTTCCTGACATTTCAGGTTTCTTGAGAACATTCTTAATTGGAAAATTAGTCTTAACAATAATGGCAAGAGTTTCAAAATAATGTCTTAGTTTAGTGGATGCCATAATCAAAGCAAGGATAAGTTTTTCTAAATGTGAATACCTGGATTCAACATCAAGCAAACTCTTACTTACATAATAGACAGGATGTTGTGTACCTTCGTGATCCTTAACAAGGACTGCACTTACTGCTTTAGAGGATACCGCTAGATATAAGGATAGTATATCCCCTTTTTCTGGTTTCATCAAGGCAGGAGCTGAGGATAGGTATTCCTTAAGGGCTTTGAGAGCATTTTCATGCTTTTCAGTCCATTCAAATTTCTTGTTCTTTCTCAAAATGTCATAGAATTCCTTGCACTTTTCTGATGACTTTGATATGAACCTATTCAAGGCTGCGATCCTCCCTGTCAACCTTTGCACATCCTTGGCATTGGCAGGAGATTTGATATTCACAATTGCCTTGATTTGCTCTGGACTTGCTTCTATGCCTCTTTTTGTGACCATGTAGCCTAGGAACTTGCCTGCTTTAACACCAAAGTGACACTTTGAAGGATTCAATTTCATATTGAATTTGTCAAGGATATCAAATGCTTCCTCCAGGTCTCTAAGGTGATCCTCAGCTCTCTTGGACTTAACCACCATGTCATCTATGTAGACTTCCATAGTGTGTCCTATTTGTTCCTTAAACATCATATTGACTAGCCTTTGATAAGTAGCACCTGCATTCCTTAGTCCAAATGACATAGCAATATAACAATAGATACCAGTTGGGGTCATAAAGGCTGTATCCTCTTGATCAGATGGTTCCATCTGAATTTGTTGGAATCCAGATGAAGCATCCATAAAAGTCAACAACTCATAACCCGCGGTAGCATCCACCATGGAGTCAATGTGGGGTAATGGGAAAGGATCCTTGGGACATGCCTTGTTTAAATCAGTGAAATCGACACATACCCTCCACTTTCCATTTTTCTTTTGAACAACAACCACATTGGCTAACCATCTTGGATACTTAACCTCTCTAATCATACCTGCTCGAAGCAGCTTGTCTACCTCCTCCTGGATAATGGCATTCCTTTCAGGTGCAAACTTTCCCCTCTTTTGATGTATGGGTTTGAATGACCTGTCAATACCAAGCTTATGAGTAATAATATCTTTAGAGATACCTATCATATCTTCGTGCTTCCAGGAAAAGGTAGTTTTTCTCCTTTTGAGGAAGGATGCCAAATCTTGTTCAATGTTGTTGAGGATCCCTGATCCTATGAAGACTTTGGATTCAGGATCATGAGGATCCATAAGGATATCTTTCACATCTTGTTCTCTTGCCTCCAAGACGTCTCTTGGAGGGTACTTTAGTTGCTATTGCTCCCTTGGTCTTGAGGCTGGCTTCATTGATGAGGTATAACAATTCTTTGCTTCTTGTTGGTCACTCTCAATCTTTATCACTCCCCATGGACTTGGAAGCTTTACACACTGATGGTATGTAGATGCAACTGCCTTCATGTCATGTATCCATGGCCAGCCAAGGATAACATTGCAACAGGATAAGCAATCTATAACACAAAATTTTTGATAAGAATGAAGTCCTTCAATGTAGATGGGAAGTTTAATGTCCCCCAATGTATTCTTGGTTTCTCCGCTGAATCCCACAAGAACTGAGGATCTTGGGATAATATCCGATTCAGGGATGTTCATTTTCTTGAGGACATCAAGTTGAATGATGTTTACGGAGCTTCCTCCATCGATTAGGATCCTGTGAACAAAATGATTAGATATGAATAAAGTAATAACAAGACCGTCATGATGAGGATCCTTAACATCCACTCGATCATCCTCATCAAATGTTATAACTTTCTCCTGTGTAACAGTAGAGGTTCGGATGCGTCTATCCCCATTATCCATCTTGGATTCCTTGGCGTGTCTATTGGCTGCTGAAAAGGAAGTACCACAAATGTCTGATCCATCGGATATGAAGTTTATAACTTGTGCATCTTCCGGAGGAGCAGGAGCTCTTTCTGGAACCTTTTCAGGATCCTAGATCCTTGACTTTTTTCTTCCTAAAAGCTCCTTCAAGTGCCCCTTTCTTAACAAGTAACCAATCTCTTTTCTCAGTGCAATACATTCTTCAGTGAGATGTCCGAAATCCTCATTGTATGCACACCATTTAGACTTGTCTTTTATTGCAGCTGGCTTATCACTTTTTCTGGGCCATCTTGCTTTTTCACCTAAATTCTGCATTGCAAGGATTAGTTCATTGTTATCAACAGAAAAGCAATATTCAGAAATTGGAGGATAATCTTCATCTTCATGTTCGACTGCATGCACGCTCTGATTATCAGATTTGTTGTAAGACTTGGACTTGTTGTTCCTGAAGTAGGATCCTTGCTTTTCCTGCTTCGAGGATCCTGCCAGTCTTTCTTAGATCCTTTTATCATCCTCTAGTCGGATGAATCTAAGGGCCCTGTTTCTTACTTCATCAATATTCCTACAAGGGGTCATGACAAGATCATCATAGAATAATGAATCCCTAAGTAAACCCATTTTGAAGGCTTCTACAGCCGTAGCAATATCCAAATTAGGAATATCTAAGGATTCTTTACTAAATTTAGTGATATAATCTCTAAGTGATTCATTCTGACCTTGTGTTACCCTATATAGGTCACTAGTTAAACGTTCAAATTTCCTACTGCATGAGACCTGGCTATTAAACAGATTAACTAGATTAGCAAATGAAGTAATAGAGTAAGGGGGAAGACTTAGCAGCCATTTAAGAGCTGATCCTGTCAGTGTGGATCCGAAACCCTTGCATAGACATGTTTCTTTTAACCTCTCAGGAATTGGATTGATCCTCATCCTTTCTCTATATTGAGCTACATGCTCTTCAGGATCTGTTGAACCATCATATAGCTTCATGGTTGGTATTTGAAACCTCTTTGGAATTTCTGCATCACAAATGGGTGGTGCAAAACGAGATATCCAGTGGCATCCATCTGCAATTTCAGGAATGGGCTTAACCAGTCCTGGAACGCTGGATATCATTTCCTTCAGCTTCTGTAATTCCCTAGCCATAGCCTGATTGATACCTGTATCCTGCACAAAGCCATGGTTAGTGTTATAAGAATTATTCAAAGTGTTACCTCCAAGAGGATTCAAGTTTGGAATTCCAGATGTGAATCCATATTGGCGGGATTCTGGTATGACTGAAGGACCAGAAGAAGCAATGGTCTGCATTGGAATGAAGTCTCCTAGATGGACATCTGAACTTCCGGGTTGCACACTTCTTAAGAATCCTTGATCCTGAAAGATGTTGGATCCTTGATGTGCTGTAACTGGGGGTCTTGGAGGATAATCCATGGATCCGTAAACCTGAGATGAGGATCCTGGAACCTGAAAGGAGGATCCTTGAACCTGGGAGGATCCTTGAACCTGGGAGGATCCTTGAACCTGGGAGGATCCTTGAACCTGGAAGGATCCTTGAACTGTGTGCGTCCCCATATATCCTCCTGAGCTAACGAAGGATCCCTGATGCTGGAAAGAGGATCCTAAAGGCTGAAAAGAGGATCCTGAAGGCTGGAAGTGAGAACCTAAAGCCTGACTCATAGTTGTTGATCCATAGCGCCTTCCCAATGGTCCACTCTGGTACTGGATATCCGGAGCTGCAGATTGCAGGGCGGTTATAGCTGGAGTGTCAAAATCCAGTGATCTAGGCACCAATAGAGAGTGATCCTTCGCTGATCTTTTCAATTTCTTGATGCCATCAATCTCTCGAAGGATCCTGTCATTAGTTTTGTCCTGCTGCTGCATGTAATCCCTCATCTGCAAAATCAAAGAATAAAGATCACTGTTAGAAGGACTAGAAGAAACAGCAGAAGTTGGTGGTTTTGGGAAAATGGGGCTTTGTCTCTTTGCAGCATTTTCAGCATTCTTCTGGGATCCAAAAGGTGGTGGAGGGAAAGGTGGAACGCCCTGTGAAGAAGTGATTGCCGGCATAGAGCTTGAAGTGTTCTTCGCTGAAGAAGCCATCTGGTTGAAGATAATGAACCGAAGTGAACACAATGAACAAAATTTTTCAGAAATGAAGCACCAATTGCCCCACGGTGGGCGCCAAACTGTTTTGGTCAAAAATCAAGCTAGGATAATGCAACCAAATCTTCTGTTGTGAGGTGTGATGCTTGAATCAATGAACAAATGTATGAACAACTCGCAAATGAAATGAACAAGTGACACAAGGATTTATACGAGGAAAAAGCCCTTGATCAAGAGATGATCTCCGGCATAAAAAACCTCGGGTGATGGAAACTACCGATCACCAACTATAATTAAACAAATGATCGTTACAACTCAGGATGATAACAAGCTTGTCATAAGGATCACTAGTGTGCAAAATGTATGAAATCGCTAACAAGTTTCAGAGAGCTTGCGGGAGTGTGTGTGTTTGCTAATTTTGCTAATTGTTCTAACTCAAGCTTGTTATTCCCTTTAAAAATAGAAATAATCTAAATAACAAACTATCCGCCAAATGTGCAAGCTACCCACGACTTCTAAAACGGTCATTCCAGCCATGCACGTGCAGAATATTGAGGGCATATTCCCCAAGAATATCAGCAAGACTAGGTCGAATACGTATACTCCTGCAAAACAAGTTTAAATATAGTGGAAGCAACCGTTAGTATAAGGATAACAATGAGGATCTTGGATCCTTAATCCTGCAATGTCTTCTGAGGATCCTTAATTCAAACAGAATAGAGGATCCACGATCCTGGCTGCACTTGAGGATCCGTGATCCTTAGTTATGAAAAATCTATCCCCAACAAGCATGTAGCTCAATACATGCAGAGGATGGAGATCAACCCCATTCCAGAAGGTTAAAGGAAGCATGTCTTTGCAAGGTTTTCGGATCCACATTAACAGGATCAGCTCTGAAATGGCTGCTAAGTCTTCCTCCTTATTCAATTACTTCATTTTCTAATCTGGTTAACTTGTTCAATAGTCAATTTTCATGTAGTAGGAGGTTTGAACGGTTAACTAGTGATTTATATAGGGTAACCCAAGGTCATAATGAATCATTAAGGGATTACATAACTAAATTTAGTAGAGAATCTTTAGAAATTCCTAACTTAGATATTGCTACAGCTGTTGAAGCTTTTAAAATGGGTTTACTTAAGGATTCACAATTATATGATGATCTTGTTTTGACACCTTGCAGGAATCTAGATGAGGTAAGGAACATGGCCCTTAGGTTCATCCGTTTAGAGGATGACAAAAGGATCCAGGAGAGGCTATCAGGATCCTCAAAGAAAGACATACAAGGATCCTATTTCAGGAATAACAAATCCAAATCATACACTAAATCTGATAACCAGAATGTGCATGCTGTGGAACAAGAGGAAGATAATGAAGATTATCCTCCTATTTCTGAGTATTGTTTTGCTGTTGATAATAGTGAACTAATCCTTGCTATGCAGAATTTAGGTGATAAAGCTAGATGGCCGAGAAAGAGTGACAAGCCAGCTGCTACTAAAGACAAATCGAAGTGGTGTGCTTATCATGAAGACTTTGGTCATCTCACAGATGAATGCATAGCACTAAGAAAGGAGATTGGTTACCTTTTGAGCAAAGGATACTTGAAGGAGTTATTTGGAAGGAAGAAATCAGAGGATCCAGGATCCTGAGAAAGTTCATGAAAAGGCTCCTGCTCCACCAGCCGACGCTCAAATTATTCATTTCATCTCCGGTGGATCTGACATCTTTGGCACTTCATTCTCGGCAGCTAAGAGGCATGCAAAGGAGACAAAGATAGAGAATGGGGATAGACCTATTCGAACTTCCATCCTTACACAGGAGAAAGTCATATCCTTTGATGAGGATAACCGTGTGGATATACAGGATCCTCATCACGATGGTCTAGTTATTACATTATTTATCTCTAACCATTTTGTTCGCAGGATTCTCATTGATGGGGGAAGCTCGGTGAACATTATCCAGGTAGATGTCCTCAAAAGAATGAACATTCCTGAATCCGGTATCGTCCCAAGATCATCTGTCCTTGTGGGATTCAGTGGAGAAACCAAGAATACATTAGGGGACATCAAACTTCCTATTTATATAGAGGGAGTAAATTCTGTTCAAAAATTTTGTGTCATAGATTGCTTATCTTGCTGTAATGTTATCCTTGGCAGGCCATGGATACATGATATGAAGGCAGTACCCTCAACCTATCATCAATGTGTGAAGCTCCATACTCCATGTGGTGTGGTGAAGATTGATAGTGAAGAAGTCAATAATTACTACACATCATCAATGAAGCCAGCCTCAAATCCTAGGGAGGCATAGCAATTAAAGTACCCTCCAAGAGATGTCCTGGAGGCAAGAGAACAAGATGTCAAGGATATTCTGCTGATCCCGGAGGATCCTGAATCCAAGATTTTTATAGGATCCGGGATCCTTTACAGTACTGAACAGGATTTAATATCCTTCTTGAGAAGAAGAAAAACTACCTTTGCTTGGAAACATGAAGACATGACAGGTATTTCTAAGGATGTAATTACTCATAAACTTGGTATTGACAGGTCCTTCAAGCCATCAGAAAAGGAGGAAGTTTGCATCTGAAAGAAATGCCATTATCCAAGAAGATGTAGATAAACTACTCAAGGCAGGTATGGTCAGAGAGGTAAAGTATCCAAGTTGGTTAGATAATGTGGTTGTTGTTCAGAAAAAGAATGGAAAGTGGAGGGTATGCATTGACTTTACTGATTTAAACAAAGCATGTCCCAAGGATCCTTTCTCTTTACCCCACATTAACTCCATGGTGGATGCTACAGCGGGTCATGAGTTGTTAACTTTTATGGATGCTTCATCTGGATTCCAACAAATTCAGATGGAACCATCTGATCAAGAGGATACAGCTTTTATGACCCCTACTGGTGTTTTGGTCAAAAATCAGGCTAGGATAATGCAACCAAATCTGTTGTTGTGAGGTATGATGCTTGAATCAATGAACAAATATATGAACAACTTGCAAATGAAATGAATAGGTGACACAAGGATTTATACGAGGAAAAAGCCCTTGATCAAGAGTTGATCTCTGGTATAAAAAACCTCGGGTGATGGAAACTACCGATCACCAACTATAATTAAACAAATGATTGTTACAACTCGGGATGATAACAAGCTTGTTACAAGGATCACTAGAGTGCAAAAGTGTATGAAATCGCCAATGT